>JACEFZ010025620.1:0-17549 GCA_014155875.1 Cepaea nemoralis | reverse complement strand
TTGGTTACCCTCCCCAAGCTGTTTTTCCCAAACCCGGGTGTGTTTCCATCCTCTACCGGGGAGGTGCAGTTGGGTTTTTTCCTTCATAAATTTATGGTCTCTGCCCAAAAAATTCCAGTACTTTTAGGCGTAAACAACACCCAAAAAACAAATAACAATATATCATATGCGTTCTTTTGATGATTGTTTAAATTGATTGATTTAGGAATCGACATCACGCTTCGGGCTTTTTCTAAGCGCTCCGCCCCCATCCCCCCAGCAGCCACCGAAGATTTCCCAAAACACTAATAGTACGGTACAACTGATTATATCCGTCTCGGCCTTCCCTAGCGTTGACGCCACCCCGATCCCCTCGTCGCCCCCCCTCCCCTGTCTCATTCTTGCCAAACCATGGTAATCCATTTGCTCCTCCAGGGGTGCACTTTCCCCCAAACAAGGCCGCAGCACGTCTGTCTTGTCATGCTAAATCCCTCCCCCAAAGTTTCTGCAACCCAAAGCCAATCTGTCCGCCTTTTCCCCTTTCCCCACACCCCCCCAATGCCTCGGAAAAGATCCAGGCGATGCTTGTCACCCGTGCCTCCGAAGCGAAGGAACCCAACTCCGCACGAAGCCTGCCCGTCCTCACCCTCGTCAGCATCCCTTTCTGTTTCCCGTTACAATCACGATGTGTGTGTGTGTCGTATTCTCCATCCAGCGGAGAGCCGCAGTGACAGCCTCCCCTCCATTCTTAAGCTGGATGTTGGGGTTTATCTATACCGGGCTCTCCTCCCCCAAAACATCGACCTTAGTTTTTGATTTAAAACCCCCCCGCCCTTTTCTCACCTCTTAACACCAAACCCATCCGTGTAGATAATCACATCACCCGAGTGAGCATTGTCCTAAATTTGTTGCTGTATTTCCACAACTCCGTGGCCCCTGCTTTCCACTCCTTGCACTCCCGTCTTAATGTGATTATAAAATCTGCACAATTTTGACTTTTCCGCTGGCACTCGGAAACCCCCTCCTCTCCACACCTAATTTTTCCAAGGGGGACACCTGTCTGATCGTATCCTCTGCCTGAGCCATTCATGATTTTCCCCCTTATCAGTCGCTGACCCTTAACTGCGTCAGCGCCTCATGCAGTGGGTAGCGTTTACATCGAGACAGTTTAATATAAACAATACCATTTTCCAAAATATTACTAATTATTGCAAGCAAGCAAACGAAAAAATGAAATTGCCTTTCACACAATTGTCTAACCATAATCTATCTGCACCCGACGGCTTGACCTGTGCGGCACTTTGCCCAATAACAGTTTTTCGATGTTTGTCTATCAAAGGTCAGATGTTTTGTCTACCATAGGTCACATGTTCTGTCTATCAGGGGTCAGATATACTGTCTATCACAGGTCAGATGTGCTGTCTATCACAAGTCAGATGTGCTGTCTATCACAGGTCAGATGTGGTGTCTATCACAGGTCAGATATACTGTCTATCACAGGTCAGATGTGGGGGTCTATCACAGGTCAGGGTTTTACTTTTCTATCACGGTCGATATACTGTCTATCACAGGTCAGATGTTGTGTCTATCACAGGTCAGATGTGGTGTCTATGACAGGTCAGATGTGGTGTCTATCACAGGTCAGATGTAGTGTCTATCACAGGTCAGATGTACTGTCTATCACAGGTCAGATGTGGTGTCTATCACAGGTCAGATGTGATGTCTATCACAGGTCAGATGTGCTGTCTATCACAGGTCAGATGTACTGTCTATCACAGGTCAGATGTGGTGTCTATCACAGGTCAGATGTGGTGTCTATCACAGGTCAGATGTACTGTCTATCACAGGTCAGATATACTGTCTATTACAGGTCAGATGTGCTGTCTATTACAGGTCAGATGTGATGTCTATCACAGGTCAGATGGGGTGTCTATCACAGGTCAGATGTGGTGTCTATCACAGGTCAGATGTGGTGTCTATCACAGGTCAGATGTGGTGTCTATCACAGGTCAGATGTACTGTCTATCACAGGTCAGATGTACTGTCTGTCACAGGTCAGATGTGGTGTCTATCACAGGTCAGATGTGCTGTCTATCACAGGCCAGATTTACTGTCTATCACAGGTCAGATATACTGTCTATCACAGGTCAGATGTGCTGTCTATCACAGGTCAGATGTACTGTCTGTCACAGGTCAGATGTGGTGTCTATCACAGGTCAGATGTGGTGTCTATCACAGGTCAGATGTGGTGTCTATCACAGGTCAGATGTGGTGTCTATCACAGGTCAGATGTGGTGTCTATCACAGGTCAGATGTACTGTCTGTCACAGGTCAGATGTACTGTCTATCACAGGTCAGATATACTGTCTATCACAGGTCAGATATATTGTCTATCACAGGTCAGATGTGGTGTCTATCACAGGTCAGATGTGCTGTCTATCACAGGTCAGATGTGCTGTCTATCACAGGTCAGATGTGGTGTCTATCATAGGTCAGATGTACTGTCTATCACAGGTCAGATGTGGTGTCTATCACAGGTCAGATGTGCTGTCTATCACAGGTCAGATGTGCTGTCTATCACAGGTCAGATGTAGTGTCTATCACAGGTCAGATATACTGTCTATCACAGGTCAGATGTGGTGTCTATCACAGGTCAGATGTACTGTCTATCACAGGTCAGATGTACTGTCTATCACAGGTCAGATGTGGTGTCTATCACAGATCAGATGTACTGTCTATCACAGGTCAGATGTGGTGTCTATCACAGGTCAGATGTGGTGTCTATCACAGGTCAGATGTACTGTCTATCACAGGTCAGATGTTTTGTCTACCATAGGTCACATGTTCTGTCTATCACGGGTCAGATGTACTGTCTATCACAGGTCAGATGTGCTGTCTATCACAGGTCAGATATACTGTCTATCACAGGTCAGATGTACTGTCTATCACAGGTCAGATGTGGTGTCTATCACAGGTCAGATGTACTGTCTATCACAGGTCAGATGTTTTGTCTACCATAGGTCACATGTTCTGACTATCACGGGTCAGATATACTGTCTATCACAGGTCAGATGTGCTGTCTATCACAGGTCAGATATACTGTCTATCACAGGTCAGATGTACTGTCTATCACAGGTATAATGTTCTGTCTATCACAGGTCAGATGTGGTGTCTATCACAGGTCAGATATACTGTCTATCACAGGTCAGATGTGGTGTCTATCACAAGTCAGATGCACTGTCTATCACAGGTCAGATGTACTGTCTATCACAGGTCAGATGTACTGTCTATCACAGGTCAGATGTGCTGTCTATCACAGGTCAGATGTGGTGTCTATCACAGGTCAGATATACTGTCTATCACCGTTCAGATGTGCTGTCTATCACAGGTCAGATGTACTGTCTGTCACAAGTCAGATGTTGTGTCTATCACAGGTCAGATGTGGTGTCTATCACAGGTCAGATGTGGTGTCTATCACAGGTCAGATGTACTGTCTATCACAGGTCAGATGTGGTGTCTATCACAGGTCAGATGTACTGTCTATCACAGGTCAGATGTGGTGTCTATCACAGGTCAGATGTGGTGTCTATCACAGGTCAGATGTACTGTCTATCACAAGTCAGATGTACTGTCTATCACAGGTCAGATGTGGTGTCTATCACAGGTCAGATATACTGTCTATCACAGGTCAGATGTGCTGTCTATCACAGGTCAGATGTACTGTCTATCACAGGTCAGATGTGGTGTCTATCACAGGTCAGATGTGCTGTCTATCACAGGTAAGATGTACTGTCTATCACAGGTCAGATGTGGTGTCTATCACAAGTCAGATATACTGTCTATCACAGGTGAGATGTACTGTCTATCACAGGTCAGATGTACTGTCTATCACAGGTCAGATATACTGTCTATCACAGGTCAGATGTGGTGTCTATCACAGGTCAGATGTGGTGTCTATCACAGGTCAGATGTGGTGTCTATCACAGGACAGATGTGGTGTCTATCACAGGTCAGATGTGGTGTCTATCACAGGTCAGATGTACTGTCTATCACAGGTCAGATGTACTGTCTGTCACAGGTCAGATGTGGTGTCTATCACAGGTCAGATGTGCTGTCTATCACAGGTCAGATGTACTGTCTATCACAGGTCAGATGTACTGTCTATCACAGGTCAGATGTTTTGTCTACCATAGATCACATGTTCTGTCTATCACGGGTCAGATATACTGTCTATCACAGGTCAGATGTGCTGTCTATCACAGGTCAGATGTACTGTTTATCACACGTCAGATGTACTGTCTATCACAGGTCAGATGTGGTGTCTATCACAGGTCAGATGTGGTGTCTATCACAGGTCAGATGTGGTGTCTATCACAGGTCAGATATACTGTCTATCACAGGTCAGATGTGCTGTCTATCACAGGTCAGATGTACTGTCTGTCACAAGTCAGATGTGGTGTCTATCACAGGTCAAATGTGCTGTCTATCACAGGTCAGATGTTGTGTCTATCACAGGTCAGATATACTGTCTATCACAGGTCAGATGTGGTGTCTATCACAGGTCAGATGTACTGTATATCACAGGTCAGATGTTTTGTCTACTATAGGTCACATGTTCTGTCTATCACGGGTCAGATATACTGTCTATCACAGGTCAGATGTGCTGTCTATCACAGGTCAGATGTACTGTCTATCACAGGTCAGATGTACTGTCTATCACAGGTCAGATGTGGTGTCTATCACAGGTCAGATGTGGTGTCTATCACAGGTCAGATGTGGTGTCTATCACAGGTCAGATGTGGTGTCTATCACAGGTCAGATGTGGTGTCTATCACAGGTCAGATATACTGTCTATCACAGGTCAGATGTGGTGTCTATCACAGTTCAGATGTACTGTCTATCACAGGTCAGATGTACTGTCTATCACAGGTCAGATGTACTGTCTATCACAGGTCAGATGTGGTGTCTATCACAGGTCAGATGTGGTGTCTATCACAGGTCAGATATACTGTCTATCACAGGTCAGATGTGCTGTCTATCACAGGTCAGATGTACTGTCTGTCACAGGTCAGATATACTGTCTATCACAGGTCAGATGTGGTGTCTATCACAGGTCAGATGTGGTGTCTATCACAGGTCAGATGTGGTGTCTATCACAGGTCAGATGTGGTGTCTATCACAGGTCAGATGTACTGTCTGTCACAGGTCAGATGTACTGTCTATCACAGGTCAGATATACTGTCTATCACATGTCAGATATATTGTCTATCACAGGTCAGATGTGGTGTCTATCACAGGTCAGATATACTGTCTATCACAGGTCAGATGTGGTGTCTATCACAGGTCAGATGTGGTGTCTATCACAGGTCAGATGTGGTGTCTATCACAGGTCAGATGTGGTGTCTATCACAGGTCAGATGTGGTGTTTATCACTGGTCAGATGTGCTGTCTATCACAGGTCAGATGTGCTGTCTATCACAGGTCAGATGTGGTGTCTATCACAGGTCAGATATACTGTCTATCACAGGTCAGATATACTGTCTATCACAGGTCAGATGTGGTGTCTATCACAGGTCAGATGTACTGTCTATCACAGGTCAGATGTGGTGTCTATCACAGGTCAGATGTGGTGTCTATCACAGGTCAGATGTGGTGTCTATCACAGGTCAGATGTGGTGTCTATCACAGGTCAGATGTACTGTCTATCACAGGTCAGATGTGCTGTCTATCACAGGTCAGATGTGCTGTCTATCACAGGTCAGATGTACTGTCTATCACAGGTCAGATGTGGTGTCTATCACAGGTCAGATATACTGTCTATCACAGGTCAGATGTGCTGTCTATCACAGGTCAGATGTGCTGTCTATCACAGGTCAGATTTGCTGTCTATCACAGGTCAGATGTGGTGTCTATCACAGGTCAGATGTGGTGTCTATCACAGTTCAGATGTACTGTCTATCACAGGTCAGATGTGCAGTCTATCACAGGTCAGATGTGGTGTCTATCACAGGTCAGATGAGGTGTCTATCACAGGTCAGATGTTCTGTCTATCACAGGTCAGATGTACTGTCTGTCACAGGTCAGATGTGGTGTCTATCACAGGTCAGATGTGCTGTCTATCACAGGTCAGATGTACTGTCTTTCACAGGTCAGATGTACTGTCTATCACAGGTCAGATGTGGTGTCTATCACAGATCAGATGTACTGTCTATCACAGGTCAGATGTGGTGTCTATCACAGTTCAGATGTGGTGTCTATCACAGGTCAGATGTACTGTCTATCACAGGTCAGATGTTTTGTCTACCATAGGTCACATGTTCTGTCTATCACGGGTCAGATATACTGTCTATCACAGGTCAGATGTACTGTCTATCACAGGTCAGATGTACTGTCTATCACAGGTCAGATGTGGTGTCTATCACAAGTCAGATGTGGTGTCTATCACAGGTCAGATATACTGTCTATCACAGGTCAGATGTGCTGTCTATCACAGGTCAGATGTACTGTCTGTCACAAGTCAGATGTGGCGTCTATCACAGGTCAGATGTGCTGTCTATCACAGGTCAGATATGGTGTCTATCACAGGTCAGATATACTGTCTATCACAGGTCAGATGTGGTGTCTATCACAGGTCAGATGTACTGTCTATCACAGGTCAGATGTTTTGTCTACCATAGGTCACATGTTCTGTCTATCACGGGTCAGATATACTGTCTATCACAGGTCAGATGTGCTGTCTATCACAGGTCAGATGTACTGTCTATCACAGGTCATATGTACTGTCTATCACAGGTCAGATGTGGTGTCTATCACAGGTCATATGTACTGTCTATCACGGGTCAGATGTGCTGTCTATCACAGGTTCAGATATACTGTCTATCACGGGTCACATTTTCCCTCTATCACAGGTCATATGTACTGTCTATCACAGGTCAGATATACTGTCTATCACAGGTCAGATGTACTGTCTATGACAAGTCAGATGTACTGTCTATCACAGGTCAGATGTAGTGTCTATCACGGGTCAGATTATTTGTCTATCACAGGTCACATTTTCCCTCTATCACAGGTCAGATGTACTGTCTATCACAAGTCAGATGTACTGTCTATGACAGGACAAATATACTGTCTCTCACAGGACACATTCGCTCTCTATCACAAGTCTAATGTGCTGTCTATAACATGTCAGATGTGATGTGTATCTCAGGTCATATGTGCTGTCTATCACAAGCCAGATGTGCTGTCTATCACAGGTCAGATGTGCTGCCTGTGTTGCTGTTATGTGCAAATTACTCAACACATCATCAATCCATCTACGTCGTGAACGTCCTCGTCTCCGCTTCCCAGGCTCTCTACTCAATAACCATACCAGACATCCAAGTATTCTTAACGTCATTTAAAGCACACATTGTAAAATCATCATAAAGGTCCCTACGTTAACATCCAGATTAAACAAGGAGGAAGCACAAGTGACTTGCAAATACAGGCGATAAGTTGTCCTGAATAGCATGAGCCCAACGAAGAGCTGAGTCTTGACATGCAGGACTGTAAATTTGAAGCTTGAATCCCTTAAATACAAAACAATATACAACATTGATGAATGGATGTGTACCATGCCGTATGTGTACTTCCTTGATGGTGTTTTCATACATGATACAACAGATTATTGTATGCGGCCTTATTACACGCCCAGACACACATTGTCCATGAGCTGCTGCTAGCCCCACACATGTGTAGTCTACCTGGCACTCGGCATGTCATCCACTCTATATTCAGTCGGCCGCCTTCAGTTCCACAGAAATGTGCTGGTATCACTGTCAGGCTGGGTCGACCTGCCACACAGTTCCAAGTGTAACATTTGTCAAGATGCCAATTAGAACCTATAACCCCAGAGCCGGCTTTCAGGTTCGCTAACCTCAAGGCCTTCAGCCTACACTGGCTGCATGACATCCTTGATCAGTGTAAACCAGTGGCTAAAGCTGCATGATGTCCTTCATGTGTCTAGCAAACTCGTTGAATTATAGTTTGTGTAAGTGTAACACATTGACTGTATGATATTCTAGATTAGTGTAACACATTGACTGTATGATATTCTAGACTAGTGTAATACGTTGACTGTATGATGACCATTTTACATATCTAGGATCAGAGGTAAATAGCACATTATCCCTCGATCAGGAAATCAACATCAGGATTGGCAAGGCAGCAACAACAATGAACTTGTTAGCAAAAAGAGTCTGGGAGAACAGGAAGCTTACTGCCAAAACAAAAGTCCTCGTCTACCAAGCCTGTGTCCTTAGTACTCTTCTTTATGGCAGTGAAACCTGGACAACTTACTCTCGCCAAGAGAAACGTTTAAACAGCTTTCATATGCGGTGTCTGCGAAGAATTCTTGGTATTAAGTGGCAAGACAAAATCACAAATACTGAAGTATTGGAAAGATCAGGTTGTGTGACGGTGTATTCCATGCTCAGTCTTCGTAGACTTAGATGGATAGGACACGTTAGGAGGATGGATGATGGTAGAATACCAAAGGACATCTTCTTTGGTGAATTACAGACGGGTAGGAGATCTCAGGGTCGGCCTCTACTACGATACAAAGATGTGTGTAAGCGGGACATGATTGATACAGGCATTGATAATGCACATTGGGAGCACGTCGCCGCTGAACGTGTTGCATGGAGGGCAACTATCAGAAATGGAATAAAGACAAAGGAGAAAATGATTGCAGATAAAGCACACACAGAGCGTGAGAGACGTAAGATGGTGCAAAATGGTGGAAATGACCATGTTTTCACATGCACCTACTGTGGGCAAACATTTGCAGCAAGAATTGGTCTTACCAGCCACACTCGCCACCGCCATGGATCGTAGTTATTAAGCATTTTTGAAGCACAATGTACCAAACTATCATCTGTCAAGACGGAAAGGTGCCAATGTAATGTAATACGTTGACTGTATGATATTCTAGACTAGTGTAACACATTGACTGTATGATATTCTAGACTAGTGTAACACATTGACTGTATGATACTCTAGATTAGTGTAACACATTGCCTGTATGATATTCTAGACTAGTGTAATAAGTTAACTGTATGATATTCTAGACTAGTGTAATACGTTGACTATACGATGACTGTATGATATTCTAGACTAGTGTAACACATTGACTGTATGATATTCTAGACTAGTGTAACACATTGACTGTATGATACTCTAGATTAGTGTAACACATTGCCTGTATGATATTCTAGACTAGTGTAATAAGTTAACTGTATGATATTCTAGACTAGTGTAACACGTTGACTATACGTTGACTGTATGATATTCTAGATTAGTGTAACACATTGACTGTATGATATTCTAGACTAGTGTAACACATTGACTGTATGATATTCTAGACTAGTGTAACACATTGACTGTATGATATTCTAGACTAGTGTAATACGTTGACTGTATGATATTCTAGACTAGTGTAATACGTTGACTGTACGATATTCTAGACTAGTGTAACACATTGACTGTATGATATTCTAGACTAGTGTAATACGTTGACTGTATGATATTCTAGACTAGTGTAACACATTGACTGTATGATATTCTAGATTAGTGTAACACGTTGACTGTATGATATTCTAGATTAGTGTAACACGTTGACTGTATGATATTCTAGACTAGTGTAATACGTTGACTGTATGATATTCTAGACTAGTGTAACACATTGAATGTTTGATATTCTATATATCTGTAACACGTTGACTGTATGATATTCAAGACTAGTGTAACACATTGACTGTATGATACTCTAGACTAGTGTAACACATTGACTGTATGATATTCTAGACTATTGTAACACATTGACTGTATGATATTCTAGACTAGTGTAACACATTGACTGTATGATATTCTAGATAAGTATAACACATTAGCTGTACGATCGTCTTGATAAGTGTTACCTTTAACAGACATTGTTAATTCTATTTAAAAAAAAGCATTTGCTAACACAGACATTGCTAAACAACCCGGGAATTAGTAATGGGCTAAGGTCGTCTCCCGTTTTGCTACATCTTGTAACGCAGTTATATTTCACATCACTGTAGCTGACAAACTGGAATAATTCAATCAAATATCCGATTTATGAACAAACTCAAATCCACTGGAGTTTCCAGAGTTCGCACACTTGTCAGAATTGGCAGTGATGTGGCGAGGAAGTCAGGTTATTTCTTTTGTTACTGTGTTTTTATTATTATTTTCATTTTGTCTAAAATCAACAGTTTACGTGTTATGGTAAAGTTATGTCTATGAATGAGAACAAACAGACGTCGAAAGGGTAGAATAATTAGTTAAAATTAGTCGCATATTCTTTAAGGCAGGGGTGGGCAAACTTTTCGTGCGGAGGGCCGCATTGACAAATGTAAAGCTGTGGCGGGCCGCATATATATATATATATATATATATATATATATATATATATATATATATATATATATATATAATATATATATATATATATATATTTAAATATTGAGCACAACCCACTACTGGCAACGCCGATCGCATTCGGTATGAACCTAAGGCCTATCCACGTCAATATGGAAGCACTATACTCGAGTTTCGCCCTCATTTGAGCTCGTCAGTAGTGCATATCCCTGACCGGATCCGGAAACAGTCCCGGATCACGCGTGTGAAGCGGGTGTGTAACCACGCGGCACACACTGGACACACCAAATTATCACAACAGAACACCACAACGCTACCCATCGTAGGCTATGCTTATATATATCCATTTTGTTTACAGCAACCTATGACAATAAGTAATTATTAATTATTTATAGGTTATTAAGCAGTATAAATAACTAACTATTGCAATTTTATTTTACTTATACACTTATACATTATATTTGACAATATGGACAAAAACTTTCACTAGTTTGTTAACACGATTTTACAACTTGTTATTATAACAAATATTTTTTATTATCTATCAATGGCTTTAATTTAGACACACAGCGACTACATTGTCACTACAGTTGTTGATTTCTAATGAGATGTATGTAACTGCTTGCACTTTTTGACAATATTCTTGAAATCTAGAGCAAGTTTACTTGTTGAAATTCGCATGACAGCATGCAAGTTGCAGTCCGACAATAAAGACCTATTCTTAGATTTGTTGATCTTCAAGCAAGAGAATGCTTGTTCGCAAATGTATGTTGATCCAAATAATGATAAACGTTTAGCTGCAAAGTTTTTCAAGTTGGGAAATGATTCTTGTGATAAAGATCCATAGAAATCCAGCAAACCATCTGTCTTGAATTTCTCTTTCAGGTCATGATCTGCTTGTAAGTCAAGCAGCTCCAACTGTATGTCCTCTGTGGCTGTATCAGCGTCTGCACTAAAAAATGAACTGAGAATATTGAACTATGGCTCTAATTTCTTGAAAACTTGGAATCTCCATCCAAATTCTTCAATCAATGCATCTAATTGGGCTTTGTATTTTTCAGTCATTTCACCAGCAATGGTTTCTTGTTTCAGCAAAGGAAATTAACAAAATCTTTTTTCACTTGCTTGTCTGGAGAACAGTGAGAGATTTGCCTGAAATGATTTTACATATGCATGCAATTCATGTGCAAACACACCATTGCCCTGAAGTTTGACATTCAGTTCAATTAACTTTTCCATATTTTCAATGGCAAACATAAAGTCTAGCTGCCACTCTTTATTGACAATGTTAGTATTAAAGTCATATGCAATGCCCTTCCCACACTCGCCTCAACACCTTGCCGAGACTCAGCCATCGAACATTGGTGTGGTTCAGGACATCGGAATGTTCAGTTTCCAAATCGTCGAGTTATGACTTGAACTGTCTGTGATTAAGTCCTCTTGATCTGATGAGGTTGATGACACTGACAACTGGGTCAATAACATGCTTGATATTCACAACAGTTTTACACAGAATTTCTTGATGAATCACACAGTGAAGTGGTAATAATGTGTGGTCAGGCTATTCTGCTTTAATCTTATCACTTGTCAACTTTAGCAGACCTACATTTTTTTCCAGTCAAAGCACGAGCTCCGCCAGTTATAACACTTGTCATCTTGTTCCAAACCAACCCAGTTCTTTCAATACAGTTAGTAACAGCATTGGATATATCATGGCCTGTGGTTGTGAATTTGAGTGACTCAACAATCAGTAACTCTTCAGTGAGTTTGAAAGAAGTGTTTATTCCACGTATAAACATCAATAATTGGGCAGTATCATGTACATCGATACACTCATCCAATGCAAGAGAGTACCACAAAAATTATTTACTTGTATCTTGAAGTTTATGCATCAAATTGTCACTGATCTTGTCAACACGTCTGACCACAGTTCTCCTTGATAAAGTAATGTTGTCAAATCTGTTTCTTTCTTTTTTTTGTTTTTTTT
Source organism: Cepaea nemoralis (assembly GCA_014155875.1). Taxonomy (NCBI): domain Eukaryota; kingdom Metazoa; phylum Mollusca; class Gastropoda; order Stylommatophora; family Helicidae; genus Cepaea; species Cepaea nemoralis. The sequence continues at coordinate 5,143 of JACEFZ010025620.1, read as the reverse complement.
TTTGTTTGTTTGTTCTGGACACATAATGTTTGCTGCATCTAGCAAACATTCCTGGATGAACTCGCAATCAGAAAATGGCTTGTTCTGTTTTACAATTCTGTGTGACAGCACAAGACTAGCTTCAGTTGCAGCATCTTGAATTGAAGAATGTTTAGTGAAAACAGTTTGCTGTTTCTCCAAATTTTTCACCAACTCAAGGCATTTTCTTTCCTTCACTTCGGTCGTTAAATTGTATCCGAAATCGGAATGTTTTGTTTGATAATGTCTTTTTAAATTGTACTCTTTGAAGACAGCCATTGACCCACGACACAACAAGCAAAGTGATTTGCTACCAACTTAGTTATCCATTTATCATTAAAAACATGGCATTCATGTTCAATTTTACGTTTGTTATTGACACTCATCATAACGGTTCATGAAATTGTGTAAAATTCAACGAAATAACTTAAAAACCAATTAAAATTTTTTTATTTCTAAATGCCCTCGCTGGCCGCATAAAATCACTTGGCGGGCCGCATGCGGCCCGCGGGCCGTACTTTGCCCACCCCTGCTTTAAGGGATTAGCAGTCAGCACCAGCATTTGTGGCTGTTTGTGATTCCTGAGCAAGTTTAAGTTCAGTAGTTTGTCATTGCTTTCTGAACAACTGGCACTCATGCCATTGTATGGAAACCAACGCAAGACGGTCTTCTTCCAAATAGCGCGGTATGCGGGATTACGAATTCTAAAATATTTAGCCCTGTTAAAATATACTTTAGCGATGCCGATGGCGCATTACCTAGCCTAAAATACAGTATTCACCGGCTGAAATTTGGATTTGTTAAGTGACCACATTTCGGTAGGGTAGACATAACCTCATAACATGGGTTAAGTGACCACATTTCAGTGGGGTAGACATAACCTCATAACATGGGTTAAGTGACCATATTTCAGTGGAGTAGACAGAAACCCTCATAACATGCGTTCTCATCTCATCTCATCTCATCATGTTCTTCTCGTACCTTGCGGTGTCGAGGTGAAGTATAAACAGCGGGAGAGTGCCTGCTTATGGGCCTCATGTATCGATATATCGTTTACGTGGTCGGCCTCTTCCTCTGCTTCCCTCTGGTCTGTACATCATTGCTTGTTGTGGTATAATGTTAGCTGGTAACCTACTTGCATGGCCAAACCTTTGACTTGCTGCCTTCTAATAAAATCTAGTGCAGCTATAACCCCATCTTTAGTCCTGATTTCTTCATTTCTGATCTTATTTCTTCTTGATACATTGAGTATTCTTCTCAGGAATCTCATTTCTGTTGTTGTGATTTGTCTTTTCTCTTTTTTTTGTTATCAGTGTCCAGGTTTGGCATTGGTAACATAGAGTTAGTAGGAAGATTGTGTTGTAAAGTGATTTCTTAGTAGTTATTGATACATGTTTGTTCTTTAGTATTGGATGCCATTTGTCCAATGAGTTGGTTTGCCTTATTGCATCTATTTTCGATCTCGTCATTCTGCATTTGCCATTTGATGATATATACTTCCTAGGATACTTGAAACTCTTACGTGTTTCAATGGATATTCGTTTAGGTGAATCTTGTTTTTTTTCTTTTTTAGCTAAGTCAGTACCTTTTTACTTTTGCCATGTTCATTTATGTTCCCCACACATTTCGTTTAGACTATTTATGTGGGCTTTTAATTCAGCTTTTGATTTTGCTATTAGTGCTTTGGGCGTCCGCAAACAGGGTTCTTTAATGGTTAGACCGCAGATGGTTCTTCTTCTGTGTTCTCGTCATGTTTTTGCGTCTCTGTTGACTGGTTCTTTACATATGTTAACATGGGTTAAATGACGATATTTCAGTGGGGTAGACACAACCTCATAACATGGGTTAAGTGACCATATTTTAGTGGGGTAGATACAATCTCATAACACAGATTAAGTGACGAAATTTCAGTGAGGTAGACACAGATGCATAACATTAGTTAAGTTACCATATTTCAGTAGGGTAGACACAACCTCATAACACGGGTTAAGTGATCAAATTTCAGTGGGGCAGACACAGACGCATAACATGTGTTAAGTTACCATATTTCAGTGGGGTAGACACAACCTCATAACATGGGTTAAGTGACCATATTTCAGTGGGAAAAATACAACCTCATAACATGCGTTAAGTGACTCATATTTTAGTGGGGTAGACACAATCTCATAAGAGGATTAAGTTACCATATTTCAGTGGGTAGACACAACCTCATAACATGGTTAAGTAACCATATTTCAGTGAAGTAGCCACAACCTCATAACATGGGTTAACAACAGAAAACGAAAGAGCTCTTCTTATACGAAGTGAAGAATACTTGACCCATGGGGCTAGCCCTACCTTGTGTCTACAACTGTCGGCATAAAGTGGGCTGATGTATTCAATACCATGCTGGTCGACTTCACTTCCCGATAATTATAAAATCAGCCAGGATGCCACATCAAACCATGGACCACCCGGCCGGCAAGGTGAATGTGCTAGCTACTGCGCACCAGTAGCTCCCCACAAATGTCAAGACAATGTCAAGACAATTAACGTATGTCTGTGATACTGGCTATATGAATGGTCGAGAGCTTACTGTTGCAGATACGCGGACTAGCACCATACTCATGAAATAGCACATAAAAAGGTGTCTTGGTGATGAACTGAAATTGCATCTACAATAACTGTCAACAATTCATTCATTAACTTAATGAAGCATGTCCTTTGCAGAACCTCGCTCCCATAACAACCTTCCGGAAAATCTCTCGATCATAAGCAAGATGTACCGCGTCCGATACACCCATCTGGAGATCATCCGCTACATCCTGCACCCATCTTCTCTTTCGCCTTCCTCTTCCTCTCTTCCCAGGCATATACCCCTCCATTATTGTTCTCTCCAAACTCTCGTGGCGTTTCAAGTGACCAAAATATTTCAATTTTCTTTGTTTTATCGTCTTTAATAGCCAACCTTCTTCAATATTTAGCTCTTGAAGTATGGATGCATTTGTTCTTTTCTTTACCTAAGATATTCTTAGAACTCGTCTATAACATTTATATTCAAATGCATTTATGCGCTGTTCAGCTTGTTTAGTAAGTGTCCAGGTTTCACAGGCGTATGTTGCAATGGGAAAGATGCATGCTCTTACAAATCTAATTTTTGTAGTTCTGTTTGTCCCATTCCATAATTTATTCAGCTGTTTTAGTCTTTTGAAGAGCAATTTATACTCGTCGTTTAATTTCTTTCATTATATCACCGTTGTTGGTAATCAATTACCCAAGATATTCACAATTTTCTACCACCTCCTAATTTTCCAAATTAACGTATATTTATTTCTCCATACGAGTTTTATCTGTACGAATTATCTTTGTTTTGGCTATGTTAAGATATAAGTTGTGATTGTCACTATTCAATTGAGTTGAGGCTATAAGGTTTTCTATACCATTCTGTGTTGTGGATAGCAATACTGTATCATCAGCATACCGAATCTCTGGTATGTCATGACCACCGATATTTAGGGCATCATACAGCTCCCTGTTTACATCATCTCTTACATTTCTCATTATATTTTCGGCGTACAGGTTAAAAAAATAGGGGGACAGCACACCACTCTGACGGATTACTTGCTTGATGTCAAACCAATCTGATGTCTCGCCATCTATGCTAACCGCTGCTTGTTGGTCTAGATAGAGCATTCTTATGAGTTGTATTACATGTGATGGAAAGCCCATATTCCTCATGATTTCCTAAAGTTTTTGATGTTGCACATAGTCAAATGCACACTTTCTAATAGTGTTCGTAATGTGTATATTGCATTGTTTGTACCTTTTCCTTCTACAAATCCATACTGTTTTTCACCAATTTCCATTTTTATTTTCTTCCTTGTTTTTCTCTTTATAAATCTGAGTATAAGATTAGTGACATGATTTATGAGGTTAATTGCATGAAAATCTTCGCATTCTATTGCTCCTGATCTTTTTTGGTATAGCTATAAATACAGATTTCAACATATCGCTTGGTATATATACACTGCTATAAATATCATTAACCATTTTGGTTAATATATCTACTCCAACTTTTCCATTACTTCTAATTCTTCTATTGTGATTCCATCTGGCTCAGCTGATTTTCTTTTCCTCATATGCTTGATTGCATCATCAACTTCTTCTTTTAGAATAGGTGGACCTTCTAAGTTACTTTCTTCTGTTAATTCTGCCCTTTCTCCATCATATAAGTCTCTTATATACTCATTCCACCTCGTAATTATAGCATCTTCCTCCAATAATATATTTCCTGTATTTGATTTTAAACAACCTGTACTTATTCTTATATTTCTTCCTGTAATCTCATTGATTTGTTTGTGCATATTTTGTGTATCTTTAATATAATTTTATTCATTTTTTATGCACTGTTCATTTAACCAACTTTCTTTTGCCTTCACACAATTATTTCTTATTTCTTTATTTATCTCATTATATGCATGCTTATCATTTTTACTCTGTTTTAATTTGGCCATCAACTTTAATATTTCTTCAGTCATCCATATTTTCTTAGCCTTTTTGCTTCTCTCTGGTAATATTTCTTTGTTCGTTTGATGAATGGAATCCCTTAAAATTTCCCATTGTTCGTTTATATTCTGTATGTTAGCTATTGCATTGTACCTATTTTTCACAGTCACTCTATATTGTTCTTGAATTTCTTTATCTACCTTCAAAACCTCTTTATTACATCTCACGTTCCTAATCACTTTTTTCTTCTATTCAGTCTTACTTTTATTATACTACATAGTGGTACATGATCACTATTACAGTCAGCACCCGGCATTGTCTTTTGATTAATTAACGCATTTCGAAGCCTTTTATTAATAAGTATATAGTCAATTTGGTTGAGCATTTTCTTATAAGATTCTTATCAGGGCTTTTCCGTGTGTAAGGTCGTCTTTTATGATGTTCAAACCAGGTGTTTCCAATTATCATATCACTGATATTTGCCCATTCTATTAATTGTTCTCTTCGATCATCTTTTGTATCTAAACCATAATTCCCCACTACATCCGCCATTTTTCCTTTTCCTACTTTTGCATTAAAATCACCTGGTATTATTTTTATACCTTGTGATTTAATTTGAGACATTGCTATGTCTTTTTTT
>JACEFZ010025619.1:285000-307422 GCA_014155875.1 Cepaea nemoralis | reverse complement strand
CCGTACTTCAAATGGTGAATTACCCCACACAGGTTGTTACAGACGAAAACCTCTTATCTGGAGGAGTACTTAAAATGGCAACTTCGGCAATGTGGCCTTCAAGAACGAGACGGGGCATGATTATGTCCAAGTCAGGGATGTTCCTGTGACTCTTCCGGTTTTTGGAGATGTAAGTTACTAAATGGTGTGTATGTCTCTGAGGTAGAGTAACTCTTTTCCTATCCCTCGCTCGCCCTCCACTGGCACCTTGTCATTTACTCCCTTCACCTGCTCCTGTCACTTACTTCCTGTCAATGACACCCTGCTATTTATTCCAAGTCACTTACGCCTTTTCACTGAGAGCTTGTCACGTACTCCTTGTCCCTTATTCCCTGTCATTTATTATGTGTCACTTACAACCTGTCACTTAATCCCAGCCAATAACTCCCTGTCACTGACACCTCATCATTTAGTACCTGCAACATACTCCCTGTCACATATCCCCTGCCATCGACACCTTGACACTTAATCTATGTCACCGGCACCCTGTCACGTAGTACCTATCACTTACTACATATCACTGACACCTTGTCACTTACTTCATGTCACCTATTCTCTCTAGAAGAAATGGATTGGAGAACTTGGTGACAATTGGCAAGATCGAAGGAAACAGACCAAGAGGCAGACCGAGAGGAAAATACCTGGATGGCTTGGCCACATGGCATGGACGAGACAGGAACACTGAGCTGATCCACGATACTGGTGATCGAGTGAGATGGCGAGTCATGAGCGCCCACGCTTTCCGGCATGGCACATGATTGATTTATTGACTCTCTGTCACTTACTTCATGTCACCGACACTCTGTCACATACCCCCTGCCACCGGACCCGTGTCACATACTTCATGTCACTGACACGTTGTCACTTTTTCCACGTGTCTTATCGTATGTCACTTACCAATTGTAACCTTCTCCTTGTATTCGACAACCTGTCACTTGTTAACTGTCACTGAAACCGTGTCACTTGCTAACTATCACCGACACCCTGACTTACTTCCTGTCACCGACACCCTGTCACTTACTTCCTGTCACCGACACCCTGTCACTTACTTCCTGTCACCGACACCATGTCTCTTACTCTCTGCTACTGACATTATGTCACGTACTTCTTATCACAAACAACATGTCACACATTACCTGTAACTAATACCTTGTCACTTACTCCCTGTCCCTTATTATCTGCCACTTACTACATGTCACTTATTCCCTGTCACTTAATAATGTCATTTACTACGGCTGGCTGAGCGACTAGAACGCGGGACTCTCCTTCGGGAGACCCGGGTTCTATCCCTCGGTAAGGTGCATTTATTTCTGTCAGGGGCAAAAAGAAAATCCTAACCTGCACAGTTCCCGGCGACTGTACTAGCCAGGCAGCCTTAATTCCTCAGGCTCAAAGATCCCTCTGCCATACACCGCAAGGTACTATATTGGCAGTGAATGACAGCAAATGACATTTACTACCTGTAACTTATTCCCCGTTACCGACACCCTGTCAATTACTACCTATCACCGACACTATGTAACTTACTTCCTGTAACCGACACTCTGTCACATACTTCCTGTTACTGACATTCTGTCACGCACCCACTGTCACTTATTGTCTGTCACTTACTACCTGTCACTTACTCTCTGTCACCAAAACCCTTCCACTTAATCTATGTCGCTTATTAAGTGTCGCTTACTACATGTCACTTATTCTCTGTCAGCAACACCATGTCACTTAATCCATGTCACTTATTACCTGTCACCTACTACCTGTCACTTATTACCTGTCACTTGCTCCCTGTCACTTATTATCTGTCACTTACTTACTGCCTTTTATTATCTGTCACTTATTACCTGTCACTTACTCCTTGTCACTTATTATCTGTCATTTACTTACTGCCACTTATTATCTGTCACTTTACTTACTGCCACGTATTATCTGTCACTTACTACCTGTCACTTACTTCCTGTCATCAACACCGTGTCACTTACTCCCACCTACTACCTGTCCGCACATTATTTTTCACTGATTTCCTTTCATTTACACCCTGTCACCTACTACCTGTCACACATTATTTTTTCACTGATTTCCTTTCATTTACACCCTGTCAATTACGTCCTGTAATTTATTCCCTTCCAATCTCTCCCTGTCATTTACTCTGTGGTACCTCTCTGCTAACCCGGTATTTATACTTTACTGAAATAATCGACAACTGTGGGTTTGATGCAGAGATACGGTTATGCAAGTAGTAAGGGAGACGCAAACTAAGTGGCAAATGGGGGCCATCCCGGGAGACCGGAAGTCGTATTTCCTTATATGAGTGATATACCGCCTCCTATCCCCCCCCCCCCCCGTAAAACGGACCACATTTTCAAAGAATTGGCGGGTATATTCATGGGTCTGGTTGTCACTTCCGTTTGCCCTGATGACTACTTTCGGTTGACTTCCGGTCCCGGGGGCAGGCGAGTGGGCGGGCGGACGGGCGCGAACCGGGCCGGACGTCGTCACGCGAACCGAACCTGACGTCGGCGCGAACCGGAGCGAACCGAACCGGGGCACCGCGGTGGTGGGTGACCAGACACGTGATGTGATTGAGCCCCAGTCATGTAGATATCTCTCCTTCGATGAGGAAACCGAAATCAATATGACAGATTGGAAAAATGTTTTGGACCATCACTCGAGATAACTCGAGTATCCAGACTTGGATTGCATGAATAACAATTTCACGATGATAGTTAAATTGGTAGAAGTCCATACCCATGTATCATCTCTAAGCGAGTGGTGAAAATCTGATTTAAAATATACTAGACAAGAAAACATTATTATTAAAAATAAAGCATAATAAAATAATAAACGGCTAAATTTCTTGTATGTATAGCGAAGATTATTAATGTGAATAACAAAAATATTATTCTCAATTAACATAAGGCATATAACCTGCTAAGATAATCATAAAAAATATGTAATGAAATAATACCCCACAGTTATATCCCCTTAATAAACAGAATAGGTTGTCCCCCTTCATTGCATTGTAGCAAATGCTACAACACGTAAAGATAATCCAAAGTTCAACTATGTGATTTGTAGTCGAGTGATGAAAAGTCCAAAGTCTATGTGCTGTCAGGGATTCTTAAAATATACAATGAGGCCCTGTTTATTTCATTATTTCTTTGTGTGTGTGCGTGTGTGTGTGTGTGTGAGATCAGAGAGAGAGAGAGAGAGAGAGAGAGAGAGAGAGAGAGAGAGAGAGAGAAAGAGAGAGAGAGAGAGAGAGAGAGAGATAGAGAGAGAGGGAGAGAATATGTGTTTATATGTGCACGTGAGGGTTCTATTCCAATAAAATGTTTCTTGTTTAATAATATACATTCCTTGACCTTGTCTTGACAGACATGTTTTCGGCGAAATGTAACAACCTTTCCAGATGGCTAAAGACATTTCAGATATATGATGCCAGGCACATTTGTTTATACACCGTTGGACACTCCAAGGGTGATATGGTCAATACCACGGCGCCATCATTACTTCCACAGAGTCTTACTGGTGCCCAATGTATCCGAGGTCCACTTCTGAGCCTAGGGTCATTGTAGAAATCTGACCAGGCATGTTCTAACACATGCCAATCCAGCGATAGGCCTGCGTATAATCCCAACCGCGGCACCGATTAATCCGTGCATTAGGTTTAAAGCATACACTCAGACACATGTCTAGATATCCGCTAGTGTATGTGTACATGTTGCATGACCTTTGCTAGACGTTGTGAGCAACCCCTGTATTATTTATATAGGTAATGTTACTAGCAATTTCAGAATTATCGCCCTTTTTTTTAGCTCTTCACTCTTTTTTGTGTAATTTTGCGAACTTTTTCCTGCGTCCTCGAACGATCACTTCCGGTTTGACATGGACTGCTAAAAAACGAAAAAAAAGGACATCGGTATGGTACGATGAAAGGGGAACTTATTCTAATATATTTAGAAGTGGTTCTGCTAGCAAAACGCCAAGTTATTATATAAAAAAAACGATTTATTTGGATTATATTTGGTTCTTTTCACGATTAGTAAGGTAATTTGGTTTATAACTCATGTTAATTGAACATTCCCTTCATTTTTTCTTCCATATTTGAATTCCCCCGTTCAGTTTTACATAAATATGAAGAGTTTTAGCATTCCAGGTGTTTACAGACGTTCAGGACAAAATATTTAGTGTCAGACATGGCCACGGCCGGCCGTCATACAGTTACACTGATAGTATGATACTGATACTCCGATTGCGGCGCCGATACAATAAACTATAGAGCGGACCTGTATTTATTTACAATTAGAACTGGTAATTTAAGTACTAACATTAAACAGAATACAAGTGTCATGTGTAGCAGTAATACTACTAATACTGTAATGTATGTATCTATCTGTGTACGTGCATGATGATATTTCAGCATTTTACATGACTGAAAATAATTTTGAAAGCCAGTTTTCAGACCCGTCTGTAAACTTGTAAGATGTTTAAGATGTTAAGTAAGGAGTACTTTTTTCTAAGCTCCGCTGCAGCACTTAATTATTTTAAATTTAAATACAGTACTGTAAAATAAGTTATATGTTTTAAATAAGTTAGTATTTAATTATTAGTTGCTGACAATTAGATACAGAACACTGTGCTGTAATTGTAGAGCAGAAGTAGAAATAGAAATCAATTTTTAGTGAACAGTTAATTATTTAATATTTTAATTTTTTTATTATTTAATATCTTAATAATTAATTAACTGCTGCTTAATTTGTGCAACAGTCACAAACTTAGTTACTTACATTAATGTTTATAATATTTAAATTTAATCAACAAAAGAAAGCTGTCGCAATGCAGTTAGTACATTAAGACAATATGATACATTTTCTAAAATTGTTCTTTCACTAATGACGAACATTTCACATGACATTTAATTAATATAATAAATATGCAGCTATTTTTAACTAGCAATTAGGTCACAGCACATCATAAGAAAAAGTCTTATAAGTCAAGTGCATCTTTGTCAGAGACTCTGACACTCTTGTGCTTTGTACGATGCTTTCGCCAGGCCGCTGTGTGGAAAGAAACTGAGCAAACCTGGTGCAATGAAGTTGATCCTCTCATTCCTCTCGACACTCTATCGAAAGAGGAATATTACCTTTACTTTCCTGTTACCAAATCATAAGTAGAAACCCCATTTTAAAATATTTTCTGTATATGCAAATACTAATAATAATCATCATCAAGTGCCGGCTGGCGTAGGCGTTCATGGCTTTCCACAAATCTCAGTCTTTGGTGTTCTGGATCCTAATACTAAATTATATTATACACCTGCGTTATACACCTGAGAGAAGTGATGAGTCTCGTTCATGCCAACGAACCAGGCATGCTAATACAGGAAAGTACTCTTACTAATAATTTAATATATTAAATAATTAGTTGTGAAACATAAAAAGCAATTAACCAAAGAATGGCCATCACTTGTGACACTCTTTCTTCTTCTTCTTCTTCTTCTTTCGTTCGCCTAAATAACAGTCTTTTTTAGTTCATTCAGCGGTCCATAGAGTTTATCTTCCACTGTTGTCTCTCTAGGCCAGAAGGTTCGCCTGGATATGTTGTAGTTTGGGCAATCCTGGAGTATGTGCCAAAACCACATGTGCACATGACTGAGTCACCAATCTTGAATTTTGCATACATGTGGTTGCGTAACCTATTGTGTCCTGTTCTGAGGCGCAGAAGAATGACCTGTTCTGGTCTGTCCATAACGTGGTAGTCGTCTTGAGTAAGGTTTGGTGGCCTTCTGACTGATTTGATCATTCTTTTCTTTTGGTGGTATGTAATAGGCACATCTGGTTGTTCTTCTTGTGCTCCTTCCTTAGCCAATCGATCAGCTCTGTCGTTCCCGGGTACTCCACAGTGGGATGGTATCCACTGTATGGTGATCTTACGATGACTGCTAAGTTCAGAAAGTAGTGTCCTCAGAACTGGCAATTTCCCAGACAGAAGCGCCTCTATTACGGATTTTGCATCTGTCAATATCACCACAATTTTTAAACCCAATTTTTAAATATTGACCAAAATAGCTACAGTTAGTTAGTCGACAGATCATCCTCATTGCACTATGTAACATAGCCACTATGTAATTAACCTCCCTATCCTAAAACATTAACGCTGATTGGCGCAGCAGCCTTTTTACCAGCACAAGGCCAAAGTTTTTGGTACTCATGTTTACTACAACTTATTACTCATAAGGAGAATGTGTCTCTCTTCTAGTCCTCAGTCACTTGTTAACTATTTTCTGAACGAAGGGTTTTAAATAAAGCCCCGTCTTATTACTCTTTATTCTAAACAAAACAATAACTGTGAACAAAAATTTTTAACAATTTTCAACTTATTTGTAAACAAGGGTAAATACTATTCAATACACAAGACAATTCAACTAAAATCATAATTCATGAGCCAACCAAAACGAAGTCAAAACAGGATATCATAACCCCCAACGTTTTGAAGACAAATTTTCTTTCCCCTCATATCAAATAAAGGTAATCAACCAATTTAAAGAAAGACATTATTCAAAATAATATGACATACATGATGAAACAAAAGAAATCATTTTTACATATATCCTATCAATTGTTAGTCACTTTTATGGACTAACAATAAATTATTTATCTATTAAGAAAACTCAACAAGTCAAATCTCAAAATCAAATGGTAATAAAAAATACATCTTCAAGACCACACGAGAATTTACATCCATATTACCTAACTTATTACCAAAATACAGGTTGTGTTACCTGGCTGGTAAACACTCTTTCTTGAACCATTTCCTGTGACATTCAAGATTCTGCCTGTCACACCTTTGCCACAGCCTGTGTCAATTTGATAAAACAATTCAGATGCACACCTTCCTGTGGTGAGTTTCTATATATTTGAATAACGAAGACACAAACAATAGATTGCACGATTTATTGCCTGGCATATTTCGCTGCATCTCGTCAGGTACATACTGCAGAAATCTGAAAATATAAAAAATATAAAATTACACAGAGTAATGAAGCTTAAATAAAAGAATAACAAAAAACAAATGCCTACACAAAATACAATAAATAATCACGGAGAAGACCCTTCAGTGACTACACTGTTAATTAGGTCAGGGCACATCCTAAAAAAAAATAAATAATACGTCAAGTTAGGCCTCGCCGCCCCGGACGCAATGATATATGGTGCAACATTGTCCGTTTACAAATAACAAGGGCGGCCATTTTAAATTATTAATTAGGTCACGGCAAATCCTATCAAAAAATAAAGCATACGTCAAGGTAGGCCTCGCAGCCCCGGACGCAATGATATATGGTGCAACATTGTCCGTTTACAAATAACAAGGGCGGCCATTTTAAATTATTAATTAGGTCACGGCAAATCCTATCAACAAATAAAACATACGTCAAGGTAGGCCTCGCAGCCCCGGACGCAATGATATATGGTGCAACATTGTCCGTTTACAAATAACAAGGGCGGCCATTTTAAATTATTAATTAGGTCACGGCAAATCCTATCAACAAATAAAACATACGTCAAGGTAGGCCTCGCAGCCCCGGACGCAATGATATATGGTGCAACATTGTCCGTTTACAAATAACAAGGGCGGCCATTTTAAATTATTAATTAGGTCACGGCAAATCCTATCAACAAATAAAACATACGTCAAGGTAGGCCTCGCAGCCCCGGACGCAATGATATATGGCACAATGTTGTCCGTTTAAAATAACAAGCCACGTTAATAGAAGGCAAATAATAAACAGTTGGCGGCCATTTTAAATTGTTAATTAGGTCAAGGCACATCCTATAAACAAATAAAAATTATACGTCAAGTTAGGCCTCGCAGCCCCGGACGCAATGATATATGGCACAATGTTGTCCGTTTAAAAATAAACAAGCCACGTTAATAGAAGGCAAATAATAAACAGTTGGCGGCCATTTTAAATTGTTAATTAGGTCAAGGCACATCCTATAAAAAAAAAAATAAATAATACGTCAAGTTAGGCCTCGCCGCCCCGGACGCAATGATATATGGCACAATGTTGTCCGTTTAAAAATAAACAAGCCACGTTAATAGAAAGGCAAATAATAAACAGTTGGCGGCCATTTTAAATTGTTAATTAGGTCAAGGCACATCCTATAAAAAGAAAATAAATATACGTCAAGTTAGGCCTCGCCGCCCCGGACGCAATGATATATGGCACAATGTTGTCCGTTTAAAAATAAACAAGCCACGTTAATAGAAGGCAAATAATAAACAGTTGGCGGCCATTTTAAATTGTTAATTAGGTCAGGGCACATCCTATAAAAAAAAAAAAATTAATACGTCAAGTTAGGCCTCGCCGCCCCGGACGCAATGATATATGGCACAATGTTGTCCGTTTACAAATAAACAAGCCACGTTAATAGAAGGCAAATAATAAACAGTTGGCGGCCATTTTAAATTGTTAATTAGGTCAAGGCACATCCTATAAAAAAAAAAAAATAATACGTCAAGTTAGGCCTCGCCGCCCCGGACGCAATGATATATGGCACAATGTTGTCCGTTTAAAAATAAACAAGCCACGTTAATAGAAGGCAAATAATAAACAGTTGGCGGCCATTTTAAATTGTTAATTAGGTCAAGGCACATCCTATAAAAAAAAATAAATAATACGTCAAGTTAGGCCTCGCCGCCCCGGGACGCAATGATATATGGCACAATGTTGTCCGTTTAAAAATAAACAAGCCACGTTAATAGAAGGCAAATAATAAACAGTTGGCGGCCATTTTAAATTGTTAATTAGGTCAGGGCACATCCTATAAAAAAAAAAAAATTATACGTCAAGTTAGGCCTCGCCGCCCCGGACGCAATGATATATGGCACAACGTTGTCCGTTTACAAATAAACAAGCCACAGTAATGGAAGGCAGAATTTCTCAAGTTTCCAATCTTAGGGCCGCGATAAATCCTGACTTATCAGTTAATTCTTCATTGGACTTCCTGGTATTAAATTACGTCACCATATAATTTATAACGCCGCTTAGAATAAACGTATAGTCTTCGTTGAGATACCGTTGGATTCGTCTCGTCAAGCTCTATCTAACTGGTATGATTTCATAAGTAAAAACCCAATTTTTAAATATTGACCAAAATTGCTAATGTTACGTTTAGTAGTTTATGCTCTCCAATGTATGTGACTAAAGGGTAGCGATCTTAAAGGATATGCGTTTTATGGTCTCGTATTCTTGATTTGAAATCATCTGGAAGCAGACCACATTGCGGTGATTTATAACAATGACATGAGCGTCGGCCGTCAGAAAGCCAACATTTTTCAACATAATATAGCCTTAAAAGTCACAAATAGCTAAACATTGCTTGGGTTTATTGCGAAGTCATGTAAAGAGCATGCAGGTAACATTTTAAATTTTATACTTACGTGCATTTATTTGACTTTTGTAGCAGCCAGCGTTCCTCATCGAGGAGGTATACGGCGGTGTGACATTGATTCTACAACTGGGTGTGGTCACTGAGATACCCGGCAACCGTGTTGGTCTCAAGTTATACGACTTCATAGACTACACTGGCATCAAGTTGGTATTTTGTCTACCTTGGGGTATTAACTTGTTTATTGTCATGTTACATTCAGACGGTATTGTCGTGGCTGGGAGGTACATATGTCCATCTCAGGGTCACAAGGTACAGGGTTTGAACCCTGCAAAGGGCGTGGGTTCTTCCACGAACTTTAAGTATCTAATGTTAGCACACGACCCCTGATCTGATGAGCGTACGGTTAGGGTATTTGGCTTTCTCAGATAATAGCGAAAAACAGGAGGTTAATTATGCAATGTAAAATTCGCGAAGAGTAGGCATTAACAAACCGTTGCTATGGAGACATTTTATAGATACCACTTACGAATTACATATCATGATATCATTGAGTAGTCAACATTCTTGGTATCGTTCAGTAAACAACATGTATGATATCACTGAGTACACAAAACACAACCAATAATAATTATTCAACCCTAGAAGCTACTGAACATATCTTGTTTATCCTCTATTTTGTGCATTAATCGACAGTCGATGTAATATATGATACAAATCGACCCGGACACCTATAGTAAGAATAACATTTACTTACATCCATTTTATATGAGGTCTAGTTGGGGGATGCTGCATGTAAGCCAAAATCCTCTACTCTACAGGGATTCGAAGATACTTATGGTGTGGATGTTACACTGAAGATGACAGAATCCTGGCTAAACGACGTTCGCTACAAGAGGGAAAGACTGACTACCTATCCCTCAGTGCAGTCATCTTACAACATGTACTGGTCCTAACACTTCACATGCCTCACAGGCGGTTCCCGTAAGGGCCTCCTTTAATGATTATGTTAACGTAATGTTTTTATCCTTGTTTGATTATATGCATATGTATGCTATTTTCATCATTATCGCTAATATTGTAAAGATAAACTATGCTTTGATAATTTTACACTAGTGTAATAAATTTACACACTATTTCCTATAGTCTATCGCGAATATAAAAAGCATAAACGATGCCATTTACCGTGTTTCACGAAAATAAGACAGGGTCTTATATTAATTTTAGCTTAAAAATCACCAGGGCTTTTGTCGGGGGATTTTTTTTTTTCAGATACAAAAATCAAAATTTATTCATGTACACCATTTCTACAATTTTTCGTTTCCATTTACAGTCATCTCATCTTCTTCTGGAACATCGTCATAACTCTCCAAATGCCGAATTCTAGCGTTAATTTCTTGCGACACCTTTTTCTAAGGAACCATTGGCCCCAGTCTCTCATGTCCAGCAATAAAGATTTCCTTAAATGAGCATTTCTCATCCACGTAGCCTTCACGTAGTGCATTGGTAGCTTTATCTCACATGAGTGACGAGTGGGAGTTATGAACCACATACCTTAATTATTAAGTGTGCACCGGTGGCGTACGTACTACGCCAACTGGCCATTCAGCAACAAGTCTCTCATTCTAGCTGACGATCTTAATAAGGGCTTATCTTCGGGGGTAGGTCTTATATTAGAAGCATCCTGATATACCGTATTGGGCTTATTATAGTGTAGGTCATCTTTTCGGGGAAACAGGGTATCAGTTTTCGCACTTGTAATGGACGATGCTGTGATCATTTGATACCAATTCAAGCTTAACAGGGATTTAAACAGTTTAAAAGACAAACGTATGGACTGCATTGCACCGATTTTTATCCCACATTACTCGGTCTCTTTCCCTAGAGCAGCCTGATTAAATCGTCACTCAAAGCACGAACTCAGTAGCTCCAGTCATGACCCTCTGTAATCTCCGACAACCTTGCACCTGTGAACCGAACGACGTCGTCTAGAATCAAACCCACAACCTTCAGAGCGCGGGGTAGGCGCCTTAGCCACCTCGTAACGGATACTACACTATTATAAATACAACAGTCAACGCATCCTCTATCTTGAGGCACATTTACGCTTGTGTTGCTGGATCCATATGTGTATGGACCAGTCGGAATTCAACGAATGTTGTACATACATGTCGACATTCAACGAATGTTGTATAAACCACTCGGCATTCAACGAATGCTGTGCAAACCAGTCGGCATTTAACGAATATTGTATAGACCAGTCGGCATTCAACGAATGCTGTATAAACCAGTGGACATTCAACGAGTGTTGTGGTTTGTATTACTCCGCCCGATATTTGATATTTGCTGGGATCCATTTTAAGCTGGATGGACCCGGAAGCCCGGGTCAATTATTAAAATTTTTAATTCGTCGCAATACGGGTCAAAGCACTAACCCAACAGCGCAGACAAACGAGCGTCTGACACCTTATACTAATGTAATCAACACGAATTCTCCCAAAGTACTGCAGTATATGCCAGACTCTGTGGCAAGGAGTTACGGACTCGATTCGTGATACCCGCGTTCGAAACACAGCTGCGCGCAACTTGGCAGCAAACCGCGTTGCGCTTGTAATTTACGAAAATGGATGGGCGCCGACGTTCAGAAAGCAAAGGATCACCACAAAACGTATAACTTGCCAAGATATCAAAAACAGCAAAATGTGCTGGTGTTTACTGCAAACGTCATGTAAAAGGTTGTGCAACTAACTTACTATTGTATTTGTTGAATGCACTGTTGATACACACCAGGACTCTCAGGTACTTATGTATTTTTCGAATGAAGGCCACTAAGTTACGACATTAAGCAGCTGTCCCAAGTGCAGGAAGAAGATCTCCGTACTGACGACGACTGCTATGCTGCGTTTGAGTTTGAGAACAATCGTGTGTTGACTTTCACATACCCGGATTGCAAATACCTCATTGACGGGGTAAGTGCCTTTAATATCAAAAGGTCATACTATATTCATGACTTATTATTATTATTATTATTATTATTATTATTATTATTATTAATATTATTATTAGTGTTATTATTATTATTATTAAATAAAATGCAGTCTCCACAGTGAGGGTTAGATGCATTGGATCTGCAAAACTGTCTATTCCTGTGTATGCACATTTTGTCAGATTGCTGTTTGCATATGTCTTGATATTTCGTCCCACTTGAATCATTCTCTACCTCTTGCTCGTTTTATCCAATTTTACCATCCAGTATGTTGTTTATAAGAGTGCATATAATCCGAAATATTTAACTTGACCTTTTCCATTTCTTTCAACAACTTTCTTTTCATTCGAAGTTTGTACATTCACATCTCCAAGGTCCCTAATATATTTCCCAATTGCCTGTGTAATGCCCTAGCTTCCGGGCCATATAGCAGTGTTGCATACACAAAACACTTGGCAGTTCTCATTGTTAATGCGTTGTTAATATATCTAGGTGTTAATACTTAATTCATGTTGTTGAAAACATTTTTGGATATTCCTATTCTTTCTTTGATATATGTTTCACCTCTGCCATAACTTGTTAGTCAATGTCCAAGATAAGAGAAGCTTGTTACTTGTTCTAGTGTCTCCATGTTTACTGTGATGTTCATTGACGGCATCCGCCTTCCGCTGCTAATAATCATAGATATCGTATTTTTTTTTTTTTTAATTGGGGGGGGGGGGGGGTTTCATTTGTAAAATAGTAATATCCAAGCCACATTCTGCACTATGCACATGTATTTCTTGCTCACTTTCTGCTAGTAGCACTATCATCAGCATGCCTAAGATTGTTTATGATTCTTCCATTCATTGTCCGGATAGTTCGATTGGTGTAAACATTTTTTTTTCTGAGTACAGGTTAAAGAGGCTTGCCATACTCCTATTTGTATACCCATGGTTATGCATAATTATTTCGGTATCTAATTGTCACCACATGTTCCCAGTACAAGTTACTAATAAGTATGATATACTTCCCTCAATTCCTATAACTTGAAATCATGCAATTAATAATTTACGTTGTACTCTATAAAAAAGCTTTAGTTATGTAAAACATGCATATATTCTTTTCTATTTTCTATATTCTATTTCTCATAGAGAATATTGATTCTCTGGTGCAGTTATTTTTGCGGAACACAAATTGTTCTCTAGCTACTTTCCCGTCTATGTACTTATGAATATAATATAAATCATTACATAATTATGTGATAGAATCATTGCCGAAGTTCCATACGGATTTTATCATCTTCGTTGTTATCCTGTCATGACCTCCAGCCTTTAGTTGTTTCATCTTTTCAATAACCTTCTCTACTTCACCATTGAATATGTATGGTCCACCTTAAGTTGTATACAGTGTTGTTTTAGTATCCCTGTTGTCCCAGAATAAATCATGCACGTATGCTGCCCTTCTTTTTATCTCGTTAGTATTAGCAATCATTTACCCATTGTATCCTTTGATACAACTATTTCCTGTTATATTATTTTGCTTCTTCGTAAATCTTTGTTATATATTGATGGAATCCTTTTGAGCTGTATTTGATTTCTAAATCAAGAATTTCTTTACATTTTATTTGCATCAATGCTTCTTTGGCAGCTCTGCGCATGTGATGTATTTATCTGTCGTTTATTGTCGTATATTCTGGATAATTCTTTGCATTCTTTCTGTGGGTCATTGTGGTCAAGATGTTATAATTTGTCGACAATTGCTGTTTTTCTTATTTTGCTTTACTGGTAAATTGTTATATGCAGTATGTAAGCTAGATTTTACACATTCTCATTACGAATTGTTTTCTCCGTCCAGCAGTTCCATGTCAGTATTGTTCCATCCATTCAACAAATAACCTGTCATATATGTTTTTTTTTACGTCGACCTGACTTATATCTGATTGTTTCAATATTGATAAATATATATTCTCTATATTCTCTACATATATTTTCCACATATAGTTTCCTAGGGTTATGTTGGAAAACTGTGTTACAAATAATAAGGTTGTTCTCTTTACAAAAGTTTACCAGCCTATCTCCTCAGTCATGTCAAGTTCCCATACGATGCTGCCCTACTATCTGTTTATATTTAATTTTTTTGTAATCTTTATCTTCATGTCTCCTATAGCTTTTAGGACCTATGAAAATTGTACAACTTCCAGTGTTTATTGAATGCTTAATAGTATTTTTTCAGGTGTTCATCTATATAAACGTTGTGGGAACATATGTCTGTGGAATAACTATGTTGAAAGTTCTTTCCTTAATCTTAAGTAGTATCATTATACTTTTAGGGGCCCTAAATCCACTAAAATTTTTCTCTAAATTAATTTCTACAATAATTCCAACTCCTCGCCGTGAAGATCTCCCGAGTTGAACATATGTTCTCTACTTAAGTAACCAGCAGCTGTCGATTTTTATTTCCAACACACATAGAATATCCAAATTCTTAGTATTTCCATACTTGGTTTATTGTACGTACCTTCCACGTGCCAATTTTTAGACCTATGCTTCCAATTTGCAGGTAGGTTTTCTCAGAATGTACACCTTTAATGAATTTGACATTCATTCGTCATTATACGCTGCCTGATTCACCTTAGGAGTTGTTTCTTTTTTGAGAATATTTACATAGGCTCAACTCCAGAGAGTAAACAATTATCCGTAACTGTTTCTAAAACAATTATTAAATGTCGTTGATGTTCATATATGTTTTGTGATAATGCGTGATGAGGTCCCAATCTATTCCACTATGGCGAACCATGTTCTCAATGTTGTCCCTGAACAAGACTGGTGTGTGTCACACACTCTAATGCATCGCTTTCGAAGATCTAAACAGACGCATACGCCTTCTTCACCGACCCAGTCTTTTGTGTAATAGGGAACGACATTTCCTTTGTAATAGGATACTACTCCTCCTTCACTCATGCAGTTTAGTCACTGCTGCCAGTGGTTTGACCGCCGTACACAAGCGGTATTAGTGGAGACTTACATGAGCTAGGTAAGTCCTAACTCATTAAATGTCCTAACATTCCATGTTCCTACTCTAAATTTATTTATTTTAGTTATGATTTTGCCATCAGTAGCTGGATGACGGTCTGGTGTCACCTGTGGCTCATGACTGTCCATACCGGACGAGGATGTCCTAAGACAGCCATTAACGTCGTTCACAAACTCTGATATATGTATTTGCCATGAAGTCTTGGGAAGATAATGTGGTGGTTTCCCCTTGTCTTCCACATTCACATGGTGGTCTTTTAACTCTGCCTTTGACAGCCATTTCCGACTGTCAGGACAAGTGAGTGCCCTGCTCTGCTCAGCTGCAGAGTTGTCCACTTATTCCGGTGGATACTCGGTTCTCAGAGCTGTGTTAGCCACACCGTGGTGTGTTTCCATCCTCTACCACGGGGAGGTGAAGTTGGGATTTTCCCTTCCTAAAGTTATGGTCTATGACCAAAACTCTCCAGTACTTTTAGAGGACAGTTAGACCTAACATTACTTAAAACAGACAACAACAAAAATATTAAAGAAAGGTACAAGGCTACTGTAAAGACAATATATAATGCCATGGCGATAGTATCGGCTTTTGATGAGCAGTTGGTCATTTTGCCGGGATCATTCCAGAAGTCATCAACTGAAATCAATCCACGTGAACATGGGATTGAAAAAAAGGAAACCAAGTGAAATTTTGCAGATGATGGAAGAAAGAAGAAAGATAAAGCAAGATATAGAAAAATAGAATATTCACAAAGACGTATCAGATAAAGTAAAGTGACTACAGAAATATGGCTAAATCACCAGTGCAATGGAAACATAGACATACTACGAAAAAAGACTCACATACCATGTAACAACAAATATATACAATAACAGGTAGGACAACACGAAATATCACTGGGTGTGTAAAATCTAAGCACGGTGCAATATTAATGGTGCAAAATGATATAGTCAATAGACAGACGGAATATCCGGAAGAGCTCTGTGGTGACAGGAGACTTGGTGTAACGATTCAAAGCAATGATGAGGGTCCACCAATACTTGCAGGGGATGTTGAAGATGCACTCCATCGCATGAATAAAGAAAAGGCATCCGGCGCAGACAACATTACATTAGTGGAAATTGGGACTCTAGTTAATGTTGGATTCGAAATATTGACAACATTTCTAAATGATATGTATACCAGTGGATGCATTCCAAGTGACCTATTAAAATCATTTTCTATAACTCGGCCAAAGAAACCAGGGGCTTTAGAATGAGAAGCTCATCGCACAATAAGTCTTATGAGTCAGAACACATAGCTGGTACTTACAATGATAATGAAGAGAATAATAAACACGATTAAACCAGAAATTAGTGATGAACAGTGTGGATTTGTGGAGGGAAAAAGGCACATACCGATATATATATATATATTCTCTGGACAGTATTAGTTATAGCTATACAAGAAAAAACACATTTGTATTTATGCTTCATAGACAGACTTCCGGTAAAATTGGAGCGACGACGTGACGCGTTTATTCTTCGGGAGACGCTGCTTTTAGTGTTTTCCTGTGGATTATGTGGTGTTATTTCGTATTCTTTATTTAAAGTGTTCAAAAAAGCCACGGAAGGCAGGTGGTGGATGAAAGTATGAGGGCAGCCGAAAGATAGTTGTTGGTTATGGCCTCAAGTTTCGTGACGGTAGGCAGATGATCTCTTTAACAAGACAATGGCTGGCGTTTCCGACCAGGTCACTGCCATAGAAGGAAAGCAACTGCAATGTGCCTTCTTTAAAAGTGCCTAGTTCATTATGATTCGTCTAAAGGCAGATCATCAAAAGTCAAGGTCATAGACATTAAAATTAGCAACATGGAATGTTAGGACGTTAAACGACGACGAAAAATTAGATAACATCAAACAAGAAATGGACAGAGAGGAAATTAATATTTTAGGGATATGTGAAACAAGATGGGCAGGAGCAGGCATCAAGAAAGGTGAAGATTTTAATATTATTTATTCTGGAGGAGAAGATCGCCAAAGTGGGGTAAGTTAGTTAGTTAGTTAGTCGACAGATCATCCTCGTTGCACATCGAACCATTCAGTCCATAAGTGCTCGGATCCCCTCCTCAGCAAATCCCGCAGCGTGTAGCGGCTAACGACGCCAGTTCTGTGTTGGTTTATCAATCTTCTTTGGCGTCCTGCGTAGTGTTCTTGTTTGGTCATCCCTCTTTTAATTTGCTGCTCCCGCAGTCTGGCCATTGTTGTAGATTCACAGTCATCACTTGGTTCTCGCAAAGGTCTCACTTCTCGTAGAGCATTCAGAATGTCAGCCTGGTCCATGGCGCGTCCGCCCTCCACAGTAGCCTCACCTGTGAGCTTGTCAGCCCGCTCATTTCCTTGTACTCCCGCATGCCCTGGCACGAAGATGAAACTAATCTTTGCCAGCCGAGACCGCTTCAGAGGCAGCAACCATTCTCTTCGGATCGACCCCTCCTCTATCCTCTTGATCATGTTCATTGAGTCGCTAAGGAAACAAGCCCTAGTGAATGTCTGTGTCTCGAGCCATGTTATTGCTTTACGTACTGCCATGACTTCCATGGTCAGGCTACTTGTGGTTTCAGTGAAAGCACCAGAGTCCTCCTTCACAATTCTCCCTCCGGCCCGAGCTGTAAAGGCCCATGAGCTTCTCACATGTCGGACGACCGACCCATCTGTGTAGATGACCGCGTCACCGTCCAGCGAATTCTCGAAAATCAACGCTTGTACTTCAGCCTCAACAGCAGCCGGATTTTCTTGTCTGCATTTTCAATCTAGTTGGATGCAAACTGAAAAGGATGTGCAGAAGTCTGTTGGCACTTACACCCATTCCTCGCCAGGTTCTAAGTCCTCAAGTGAACACACCTGTTGAAGAATGGAAAGTGGGGTAACAATTGTGAAGATAGTGTAGATGCATTTTATAATGACATAGAGTCTGCTTTAAAGAAATGTAAACTTTCAGAAATAAACATCATAATACGGGACTTATGCAAAAGTAGGAAACCAAGGTGATAGATACACAGTAGGAAACTATAGTTTAGGAGATAGAAATGAAATAGGATACCTACTTGTACATTGAGCAAAAGAGCAGGAAATGATTGCAGGAAACTTCAGGTTTAAGCAACACCCTAGAGGATTATGGACATGGATGAGTCCTGATCGCAGGACTAGAAACCATACTGATTACACTCTGATTAGCAGAAGATTTAGTACTGCGCTAACAATAGCAAAAAAAATGTTGTCAATGCTGATTGTTATAGGGATCACAGATTACTTACAGGAACATTGAGGATAAAGTTAAAGAAAATCAAGCATATAACAGAACACATTAAATATGATTTATGTACATTGAGTAACGTACAAGGAAATACACAACAAATTCAACATAGAAGTACAGAATCAGATTTGATATATTGTCTGATCTAGAGATCCTATTCCAGGATGTGGATGATGAATGGGAAATGTTGAAGAATTCAATCAGTTTGGCTGCAGAAAGAACTATTCCAACATTAAAGAAGGTGGGTGGTAAGAAAAGAATGACTGAAGACATTTTACAACTAATGAAAACAAGAAGACTCAACAAAAATAGTTCTGCCCAAATATGAAGAAATTCACAGACAAGTCAGAATATTATTAAGGAGGCAAAAGAAGAATGGCTTGAGAAAAAAATTGCTTTGAAATTGAAACACATCACAACAGTCAAAATACCAAATTAGTGCACAAAAGAATTCATGAACTTACTAATAACAGAACAAGTACACCAGCAGGCTGTCTAAATACTAAAGATGGCAAAATCATAATAGACACAGATGAGATTCTACATGTATGGCCAGAATATGTGAAAAATTCTGTATGATGATAACAGAGATGAGCAGTATGATATTCGATTTAATAATGAAGGACCGCCAATTTTGAATATGGAGGTTCGAAATGTTCTTAAACATATGAAAGCTGGTAAGGACCCCAGTTCAGATAAAATCACAACAGAAATGATTAAAGCTTTAGAAGAATATGGAATAGATCAAGTCACCAGACTGTTGAACACATTATATGATACCAGACACACACACACACACACACACACACACACACACACACACACACACACACACACACACACACACACACACACACACTCATATATTATATATATATATATATATATATATATATATATATATATATATATATATATATATATATATATATATATATATACCTTCTGAAATATGTAATTCTGAATTTATTGCAATCTCAAAGAAATCAGGAGCCTTGGAATGTGATCAACATGGAACAATTAGTATAATGAGTCACATCATAAAAATTTTGCTACGAATTATCATGCACAGAGTGAGGGAGAAAATACAACCTGAAATAGGGGAAAAACAATGTGGGGTTGTAGAAGGAAAGGGTACAGTAAATGCTGTATATATGCTGCGATCAGTTATTGAAGGTTCTATAGAAATAAACAAATATTACATCTTTGCTTATTGACTACTCAAAGGCTTTCGATAGAGTAAGACATGTCAACATGGTAGATATGCTTGCAGATCTACAAATTAATGGGAAAGATATTAGACTTATAAAAAAAAACATATATTGGAAACAACAAGCTCCCATAAGGATTGATAATGAAGTGGGACAATATCAGCCTATTAATCGAGGTGTTAGACAGGGATGTGTAATGTCTCCAGATCTTTTTTTTCCCTGTACAGTGAACATATTTTCAGAAATGTAGAAGATATAAACGGAATCAGCATTGGAGAATGAAACATAAATGAACATTAGATATGCACATGATACAGTATTGATTGCAGTCAATGAGCAGGATCTGCAACAATTAGTAGATGCGATTATTGCACACAGTGAACAACTAATATTAAAATTGAAATGTAAAAAGACACAGATTATGGTCGTCGCTAGGAAGAACAAAATACCATAATGTAATAGTACAAGTAAATAGGGAATATTCTTCAACAAGTGAATCAGTACATTATCTCGGAACAGTCATAACATCTGATGGGAGATGCTTTGAAGAGATTAGAACAAGAATCGCCATGGCGAAAGTAGCCTTTAGCAAGATGAAAAACATATGTCAACTGAAACGAGAAAAAGAGTGTTGAGGTGTTACATGGAGTCTGTTCTTTTGTATGGATGTGAAACTTGGACAATGAGCAACCAAGCTGAAAAACATCTGCCGGCTGCAGAAATGTGGTTTCTGAGGAGAATGCAAAGAATTCCATGGACAGACAGAAAAACCAATGACCAAGTACTACAAGAAAATCGTAAATTGATTAGAGAAATTAGACGTAGACAGTGAACATTTTTCGGACACGTTATGAGAAGAAGTGGATCGGAAAACGTAGTGACAAGTGGCAAAATCAAAGTGAACAGACCAAGGGGAAGACAGAGAAGGAAATGCCTGGATAGCTTGGCCACATGGCATGGTGGAGACAGGAACACTGAGTTTATCCACGACTCTGGTGATCGAGTGAAATGTCGAGTCATGACCGCCCACGATATCAGGCATGGCACATGCTTGATTGATTGATTGATTCATAAACTACACAAAACATGTGACAATGTGAAGCATGACGAAGTAATACATTTACTTAAGCAACTAAACACTGACGGCAAAGATCTGGGAATAATAAATAATGTATATTAATTATAATATTATTATATTATATAATATATATTATTATAATAATAATTATAATAAATAAATATATTGGCAGCAAACAACAGCCAAAAGAATCAACAACCGTGTAGAAACATTTCAGTGTATAAAGAAGGGCATCAGAAAAGGTTGTGCATTGTCTCCTGATGTGCTCTTATTGTACAGTGAATGTATAATGAGCCCTACAGAAAATATGCCAGGGAGACTGGTCGGTAGATATAATATAAATAACTTACTATATGCTGATGACACTATCTTGGCTGCAACAAATCAGAACGATCTACCGGACATAATAGATAAAGCGGTTGTAAAAAGTTAAACAAGCGAGTTATTTTGAATATTAACAGCAATCATGGTTATTTAAAAATCATATATATATATATATATATATATATATATATATATATATATATATATATATATATATATATATATATATATATATATATAATTGTGCCTAAATGTGCAATTAAAGTACATGAATTTATACTGGGGCAAGAACAGAATGCAGATAGCTAGGCACTTGGATAGATCAGATGATTGACGATGTATCACTAACATGAAGAGCAGAATAGGACAAGCAGAAACTGCATTCTTTCAATTGAATTTGTGTAAGAAGTCACTGTAATTGAGAGTCAGAAAAATAGTTCTTGCTTGTTGTATAGAACCAGTTTTAACAAATCCTGGACAATTAGTAAACAGGCGAAAAAATTCCGAAAGCGAAAACAAATTATAGAAGAATGCTAAAAATTAAATGGACAGTTATAAAGAGCAATCGGGACGTTTTAATGGCAGCTAAATGGCAAAGACAACTTACCACAAACATCAGAAATAGGCAGTCATTGTTTTTTAGCAACGCTATGTGAAGACTTGATTTGGAACATGTGATAACTGGAAATATGTGCAGAAAGAGAGGTAGAGGAAGATAGCGTGAACAGATTTTTGACAGTCGTATGGTACGGCAAAAATACTAATCAATACGTGAATTGATCCAAGACTTCCGAGATTATAATTTATTGAGAAGCATGATCGCCGACGCCAGATGGCAAGGCACTGGATGATGATGAGCCAGTCTATACCTACCTCTAGGCATTCTGTGATGGCCTCAACTGAAATATTATCTACAACTGTACCTTTGTTGCTGGGTTTATTTACAATTGCTTTTCCCCCACGTCCTCTTTGTTCATTCATTCTTTCAGTAGCATGCTTTTTGCAGAACCTGGCCCACGTAACAACCTATCGCTCATAATCAAGATGTCCCGCGTCCGATACACCCATACGGCAATCATCCGCCACATC
>JACEFZ010025619.1:167500-282500 GCA_014155875.1 Cepaea nemoralis | reverse complement strand
CGTCTCTCCTCAGTTTTTTGGATCTGATTGCGCTCAAAGAGCACCAGTCCGTTTCGTACATCTCTTCTCCAGGACCATCTGTCTGTTGCAACTCTCTCCCACGTGTCTGGATCTATTCCAATGGTTTTCATATCTTGTTTACACACATCCCTATATCGCATTTGGGGTCTTCCGGTTGGCCTCTTTCCTGTGGCTAGTTCTCCGTAAAGGAGATCTTTGGGAATACGTTCGTCCTCCATTCGAGATACGTGGCCCAACCACCGGAGGCGTCTCTGCTTGAGGAGGGTGTGCACTGTGGTAATATCTGCTCTTTCAAGCACCTGTTTGTTTGTTATGTGGTCTTTCCATGTTATGCCCAGGATACGTCTCAGACATCTTATGTGGAAGGAATTCAACTTCCTTTCCTGTCTTGAGTACAGGGTCCAGGATTCAGACCCGTAGAGTAGTGTGCTAACAACACAAGCTTTATATACTTGAGCTTTTGTACGCTCTGTTAATCTATTATTCTCCCAAACTCTTTTAGCTAGCCTGGAAAATGTTGTGGCTGCCTTTCCAATGCGTCTGTCGATTTCTGTCTCTAATGAAAGATTATCTGATATTGTCGATCCCAAATACACAAAAATCGTGGACGACTTTCAATTCGTAATTAGAGATTTTGATTGACGGAGGCGCATCAACATCTTGTTCCATCACCTGTGTTTTATTTAGGCTAATGGTGAGCCCAAAGTCTTTGCAGGCAGCTGCAAAACGATCTATGAGCCTTTGGAGATCTTCTGCTGTATGAGTAGTCAGTGCTGCATCATCTGCAAAAAGTAGTTCTCTTACGCATCTTGGTCTTATTTTGGTCTTTGCCTTGAGTCTTGATGGGTTAAAAAGTTTGCCATCAGATCTTGTGTGGAGGTATATGCCTTCAGTGGCAGTCCCAAATGCTTGCCTTAAGAGAACAGCAAAGAAGATACCAAAGAGTGTAGGAGCAAGCACGCATCCCTGCTTTACTCCGCTGCTGATGCTGAATGACTGGGATGTTGAGCCGTCAAATAAAATGGTCCCCTGCATGTTTTCGTGGAATGATTTCACGAGACTAAGAAGGGTGGGTGGACATCCAACCTTTTCAAGGACCTTAAAAAGGCCGCTTCTGCTCACGAGGTCAAATGCCTTTGTGAGGTCGATGAAGGCTATATATAATGGCTTCCTCTGTTCTCTGCACTTCTCTTGGAGCTGCCGGAGTGAGAAAATCATATCGATGGTGGACAGAGATGGTACTACTACTACTACTACTACTACTACTACTACTACTACTACTACTACTACTACTACTACTGCTGCTGCTACTACTACTACTACTACTACTACTACTACTACTACTACTACTACTACTACTACTATATCTACTACTGCTACTACTACTATTGCTATATCTACTACTACTACTACGACTATTGCTACTAATACTACTACTACTACTACAACTACTACTACTACTACTATTACTACTACTACTAATACTGCTAATGCTACTACTACTACCACCATCGCCATCGCCACCACTACTACTACTACTACTACCACTATCATTACTGCTACTACCACTACTACCAAAAATACTACTGGCAATGTTTAAAACTACAGGAATGGACGACAATTCCTTTGGTTCAAGAGGTATGTCTCCATTAGTACGGTGATGGACACGGGGATATACAGATGCCCTGGTCATGAAACTTAATGAGGCAAGAGAAATAGCAAAGTATAGGGTTGAGTTTAGAGCCACCTCTGCAAATGACATACTGCTTGCTTAGTGGTTGACGACGATTTTGATATCGATTATGATGATGACGATGACGATGACGATGATGATAATGATGATGATGATGATGATGATGATGATGATGATGATGGTGGTGATGATGATGATGATGATGATGATGATGATGATGATGATGATGATGATAATGATGATGATGATGATGATGATGATGATATTGATGATGATGATGATGATGATACTGATGATTATGACCATATTTATGATGGTATCGATGATGATATTAATTAGGAATGATAATAATAATGATGACACTGATATCGATGATGATAATGATAATAATAATACTAATAATAATAATGGGTCGTATCATAGTTTTACAGCAATAAAAATAGTCTATGTATTTATTACGATCAATTTGTAATAAAAAAATAACACAACGCTGTAGTGTAACCATCTATAGTTCACACAATGCAAGAATCTCCAAGGCCAGTGCGGACTTTGGCAGACTGTACAAGAATGTATGGGACAGAACTGGAATAAGCCTGCAAACAAAGCTAAAAGTCTACAAAGCAGTTGTATTATCCACACTGCTATATGCTTGTGAAACCTGGAATGTTTATCAGCGACACGCTAGGAAATTAAACCACTTCCACACAGTCTGCCTAAGGAAGCTACTGAAGATTAAATGGGAAGACAAGATTCCAGACACTGAAGTCCTAGAAAGAGCATCCATGCCCAGTATCCACATTCTACTGATGAGGAAACAGATTCGCTGGGCTGGTCACTTGACTCGCATGCCAGATCACAGGCTCCCTAAACGAATTTTTGTTACAGCGAACTGCGTTATGGTAAACGCTCCCAAGGTGGCCGGAGGAAACCCTTTAAAGACACTCTGAAAATTTCACTGAAGGCTTTTGGAATTCATCATGACACCTGGGAGGCTGTAGCCAGTGACCGAAATTCGTGGCGTGCATCATTATGCAAGGGTGCAGTCATATGTGAGGCAACCAGGACTGCAAGAGCTGTGAAGAAAAGGCAGGACAGAAAAACCACTGCAGGAAATCCTCCTCCAGAAACGTCAAGCATTCTTTGCCCACATTGTCAAAGAACATTTCGAGCCAAAATAGGCCTTATCAGCCATCTTAGAACCCACGGCTCCATACCTTCAACCCCACTGGATGAAATGAATGGTCATCATCATTCTTGATGGACAAACAACACACATACACACACACATACAAACACACACACACACACACACACACATATATATATATATATATATATATATATATATATATATATATATATATATATATATATATATATATATATATATATATATATATATATATACATTCTTGTACAGTCCGTTAAAGGCCGCGCTTGGCTTGGGGATGCTTGCATTCACTTCGTCATTAGTTGTGACAGCTTGTGACACAGTACCAAGTTGGGTGAATTTGTCCACAACACTTAGTCTATGACATTTTACTTTGATTTTCGGCACGGTGTGATTATTCCCTGGATCTGGCTGGCACATAACTACAGTCTTCTTCAAGTTGATATTGAGCCTAAAGTTGGCACAGGCATATGAGAAAGCTGAAACATTGTGTTGGATGTCTGCTTCTGAGTTGGCGTATAGAGCGCAATCATCGGCAAACAGCAGTTCTCTGAATGTGTAGCTGTTAGTTTTGGTTTTGGATTTCAGTCTTCTGAGACAGAACAACCTTCCATGCATGCATGCGGTAGTTGATGTCTATTCCAATGTCATTGTTCTCGAAGGCATTCGTCAGCATAGCTGAAAACATGAGTCAGAACAGTGTTGGTGCCAGGAAACATCCTTGCTTCACTCCATTGGTGACAGGAAAGGGCTCAGACAGTTCACCGTTTTCCTGTACTCTTGCCTGCATACCATCATGAAATAGCCGCACTATTTGGACATACTTTTGTGGACAGACATATTTCGGCATAATCGTCTACAGTCCTCCTCTGCTGACTGTATCAAAAGCCTTGTTAAGGTCAATGAAAGTGGAGAACATTTCGGAGTTCTGTTCCTGACATTTCTCTTACAGATGACTTGCAGCGAAAATCATGTCAACGGGCCCTCGTTCTTTTCTGAAGCCACATTGACTCTCAAGAAGAATATCTTGATCGGGATGGGACGTGAGGCGAATGAGAAGAATTCTGGAGAGTATCTTCCCTGCGATTGAGAGCAAGAAGATTCCTCGGGGGTTGTGACAGGATTGGCGGTTTCCTTTACGTTTGTAAAGGTGGACTATTGACGAGTCCTAAAATTTCTATGGCATGGTCTCGTTCACCCATATGTTTGTAAAGATTTGGTGAAGCTGCTCAGTTAGGACCGGCACACCTGCCTTGTATATCTCTGCTGCATTGAAAAGTTGCTGGATGGCTTTGTTTAGTTCCACTATGGCTGGCAGGTCATCACGTTTATTACTAGTGGGAACTTGGGGAAGGCAGTTGATTGTTTTATCATTGAAGAAGGAAGTTGCATTTAAGATGTTGCTTAAATGCTATGCCCAACTTTGAAGGATGCCTTTCTTATCGGTGACCAATGTTCCCCCATCTGCACCGAGGAGGAGTACTATGCCTGGTGTTGGAGGACCATAGACTGTTTTCAGTGAGTCGTAGAAGTTTTTCTTATCGTCATTTCACCAGCTTTGTTGCTCAGCCAAGAGTCCCGCATGTGCCGAAGTTTCTGCTTCACTACTCTCCGTATGTTATTTAAGGCATCTTTTTTATGTTGACTTCCAATATATATATATATATATATATATATATATATATATATATATATATATATATATATATATATATATATATATATATATATACTTACTTTTTCATCAACAGGTACCCAATGACACACACTAGTGAGGAATTCGTTAGCGCGTGCAAAGACTAGAGTTTTAACTAGAGGATGTAACGACAGACAAGAAATGAAGTGTCGTTTTTGAAATCTTGTAAATGACACATTATAAATGTGATTTGTTTTACAAACTGTATCCTAATTAAATCAAGATAATAAATGCAATTCCATAATGCAACTTGAGCGATGTGTGAGAGAGCTGTAGAACAATATAAGACAAGAAAAGTCTGCATTGAGAAAAAGAAACTGCATTTTATGAAATACTTCACTATTATTTAATGACATAGATGTAGTGTTCTTTAAATGTGCATATCCTTTACTGGACGTTGCAGTCAACATCAGCATTCTACTGCCATTGTTGATGTCTTGACAAGTTTTAAGTCTATTAGTTTGCCATTGCTGTCTGAACGACCAGCTCTACTACCAGGACGTTAAAACCTGCACCTCATGGGCAGCTGTCAAATAGGTCACCGTTGTATTTCGAATGCGGGTAAGCGGCATTATGAATCGCGTGTCATATAGCTGCAACAATTCAGCTTCTGGCTGCAGGCGTAGACGGATTAACAGAAAGAATAACTAGAATGAAACAATACACATAGAGATAATAAAGAATAACACTCCAAAGAGTTATTGTAATCTGTATAATGTCCACTTCATTAACAACAAGACCTTCAACACATCACATACATGCACACCTGACAAATAAACATAAACAACAAACGAATGTACAGCGAACACATGCACACATCCACATTAGGTAGTAGTTTGCTTGCCAGAAACATAAAATATGCACAAAGTGCATAAAACACCACCAATATAAAAACGCATAGAGCATTGATTACTGAAAAACCAGACTTCCAGGCCAGACACAATGCCCTCATTACACCAGGTAACCGTTGGCGTCTGGCTCCCGAAATTATGGCACTCAAGGTACGCACATGCCATCAAGAATAAATCAATCTCTCCTTCCTAGCCCAACTTCAAGGAGATAAATATCAGGAAATGTTCCCTCCCCTGCCAGGCAAGGAATTCCAATGCACACGCCGCCAAATGCGCACGACAATAATCCCACTGTGAAACACCAAGCACATGTCAGCAAAGAACCACATAGAAGGCAACAACAAGTGCCATTTCAACGGTGTCTAGAACTTCTACACTTGATGCAATTTAGTCCAGTGGAACTTAAACAAGAATTTATGATGCCGCTTCAGTACAGACCTGCAAGATAGGATATGTAATAAAACATGTGCCCCATACGCTGTGGTATCGAGATTGAGCTTCCTCATTCAACTTAAAATGCTTCTTGTTAAACGTTTTATTTCCTAAGTGGGTTACCCAACTTTAAACATTAATATTGACTTATATAGTCAAGTATTCATTTTTCGTTTTAAAGAAGGCATCTGATTATTAGTTTGTGAAGTGCTTATACAGTCTTTTAGTCGTACGTATACTGTCTGTTAGTCTGTCTTCTGGGCTAATTTACTACTGAATACTCAGATGTCGTTCCTCGTTACATCTTTGATTTCATTACCATTTTTGTTCTCATTAACTAAATATTGTAAAATATTATATCATCATTTAGAAAAAAAAATTATACGAGGGTAAGTCAATAAGGAAGTCACGAATGGCTGCAGAAAAATAACTAAATATAATAACAAATTGAAACCAGTTTATTTTAAAACATACATTGTCACTTTATTTCTCAACATAATTTCTACCAACATTGATGCACTTATCCAATGTTTTATCAATCCTCCTAAACCGGCTTAAGAGAACTGTGTGCTCTGCTTTATACACCACGTTTTCTCTTCATATTCAACTTCGGCGTCATTCGGGAAATGTCTCCAGGCAAGGTGGGTTTTCAGTGGACCAAAACGGTGGAAATCGCTATGGGCTAAGTCGGGACTGTAAGGTGGATGTTCCAGAAGTTGGTTTATTTTCTCCTGAGTAAATTAAGCCGTATATTGTCTGTCATTGTCACGAAGAAGCAAAACTCCTCTAGTCAGCAGTCCTGGACAGTTTATTCGAATTGCATCGTGAAGTCTCGATAGAACTTCAAAGTACGATTCAGAATTCACATTGGCATCTTTCTTCTTGAAATTGGTTAAAAGCACTCCTTGAAAAACCCAGAATACTGTCAACATTACCTTCCCTGCTGATGCGTAACCTTGAAGTTTTGGACACAAGGCGAAGAAGGATGTTTTCTACCCAACTATGCACCGCGTTACGGGATAAACATTTGCCAACATAAACAGGAAGCCTGTCTTTATGAATGTCCTTTGTAGGCAGTAATTTCGCCCTCAGAATAGAGCAAAACAGCACGATGCTCTTTGGTTGTTCATTCCATAAGTACTGTCATCATTTTGTGTATGCCCTGCGCATGCGCATGAGGCATCTAGAGCCACCTAACGAACGAAAATATAAAGTGCGATGTTGCTGTCACCTAATGACACATGTAGAAAACACCAACTACATTTACCTGATATCCCACAGAACTGTGTGGCATACTTATTGACTCGCCCTCGAATTACTTGTGCATTTTTATTATCTTGCAGTTTTTTGTAATTATGATTAGTTTAAACTTAATGAAGGTGTGGCAAGTCTGGAAAGTGTTAACACTGTCTCAGCAAATCGGGAATCCACCTTGGGCATATAAACAAATGCCACTTGTTTGTTAAGCTCTCAGAGATATCCTTTATTCGTAACAAACATTTTCATTTGTTCGGCCTTAGTGAAAGTAGACTAAATGAAAGCATTTCAGATAAGGACAACAATATAAAAGGGTATCACGTTTTTAAAAGATAGTCCTTTAGGAAGCAAGAAACAGATCTGGCAGTCTATATTGCTAATTTACTTGATGTTCAACGTAGGTGAAGACATTGAAACTAGCGAAATATTATGTATTAGTTTGGAACTAACACTTCAGAAACACAAACCCCTGAAAATTGGCTATAGCTATCGAAATTCTAGCACTGGACACGTCGGGTACGAAAACTTCACTACAATGATGGATGTAGTATTCACTAACGGGAAGGAAATCATATACTATGAGTCTTTAACATTCACACAAACAAATCCAACATAACATTGGAAAATTATACTGCGTCGTACAACTTCCAACATATAGTAAAAACATATTTTTGTGTCCATATGCCTTACACAGACGTTGCAATCAACGTCAGCATTTTACAGCTGCTGTTTATGTATTAGGCAAGATTATGCTCAGTAGTTTGTCATTGCTATTGAGTGACCGACTCACATGCCACCAAGTTACCACCGCGGCGAGAATCACTACCGATTCTCTCACAGGTTACTTTACTCAAGAGAATATACGGCATTACGGAGAGAGATGTTAACACCGAGGCCAGGGAGCCCAGAAAAATAAGCTACTGGAATAACTAAATCATCTTCAACACTTATAGATTACAGTTATGTAGCTTGCTCAGACAATATAATAGAATGCTACACACCCAAATATGCAATGAGAGGTCACTACATAATATGCTGCACGTGGTCTAAAACAAAATTTAATTCTCCAAAAACATAATCGCATACGTGTAAACTATAGAAGTTATAAAAATGTCAATAAAAACACATTTTTCAGAACTTGCTCATTTCACCGCTAGAAAATATTTATCAACTTCAAAACCCGGATGAAGCTCTGGAATTCTGTAGGAAGACCTTTATTGATGTATTTGAAAGACATCTGCCAGTCAAGAAAGTTCGAGTAAAACATCACGTGGATCACCCAGGAAATACATGAAATTGTGAGATAAAGGGATAGAGCTCATAATAAGAGGACCTTAGCACACACCGTACTCTTAGAAACAAAGTGCAATAGATCATACGAGGAGAAAATAAAAACAAATTATTCCAAGGACCTAGTAATGAATAAAACAAATTGAAAGTATATATGAAAAGCAATAAACACATTGAAAAGCAAATATAATTCGTCCAATTCATTACTATCAAATCATATAACATGTAACTAAGTCGATAATTTATTTTGGCATAGACCAGCTGAAGGCTTCAATATCGAAATCTACTTGCAACTTGCTTGTGTTCGTTGGCTTGAGCTCCAACGCGAAGTCCTGTATGTCGGATAAAGGCATCCTGTTATCTAACATCAGTGTGATGTCATATAGGACCTGAGGTTTGTGTGAGTATCCGTTGTCCCATGTCTGTCTTATTGGTGAGCAGACTTGTGGTTCCTCGCCGTACAGGCAGACACTCTCCGACTTCGGAGGAATAAGCGATCCTACTGACTTTAGCCAGGACCCCGAAGGGACCTGTTGCCCAGGACGCTCGACGAGGACGTGTCAATAGGTCTTGGCCAGTATATAACCCGGCCCTGGTGCCTTGGAAACACCTCTGCGTCCCTACTTGCAACTTATCTTTACTGTCATCATTTTGCGAGAATAAATCTCATCTCATATCATATTGTTCCTCATGTACCTTGTGGTGTCGAGGTGAAGTATAAACAGCGACAGTGTGCCCGTTCATGGGCTTCATGTATATCGATATTCCCATGGACTCTGTTATTCCCTCAGTTCACGTTTTCTTGGTAATATAAGAATAATTACGGGAAAAGATGCTCCCGGGATATTCCTTTGATATACCGCTAATGACAACCGCTGAATTATTTACTTACCTCTGTAACCTAACAACAATAACTCACCAGGGTTAGATGACATCAGCAATAGGATTATCCGTTGTACTGCGCCAGCGATGTGTGTGTCTCTAACCTATGTATATAACCAGTATCTCGAAATAGGCCACTTTTCATCAGCTCTCAAATTCACTAACTTGCATCCTCGTCTTAAAGCTGGCTCATTGGACGATGGTCTCTTGATCAGTTATAGGCCCATTTCCTTACTATAATCGCTATCTAAAACTCTAGAAAAGCACATTCGAAAGGCAACCTTGCTGTATTTAGTTCGTTAGCAACAATCTTATAGTCGACGGTAAATTGTGATTTCGAGCTAACATCAAGTCTGTAGTCCAAATAATAGAAAATATAGAGTTCTAGACAAAGGAAGTCTAGTATTCTGTTTATCAGCAACTCTATCTTTCACAAAACAGTAGAACTCTAATTGTTTAAATGTTTGCATATCCTTTACAGGACATTGCTGTCAACATCAGCATTTTTTAACTGATTGTTGTTTTCTTGGCAAGATTACGCTCAGTAGTTTGCTATTGATTTCTGAGCGGCCGCTCACATACCCCGTAAGTTACCGACGCCATTCGAACCACTGCTGATTCTCACCGTCGTCACGCTACTTACGAGAGTGTACGAGATTACGGAGAAAAGACGCTAACCTCTAGGCCAGGAAGCCGGCAGTAGAACTCTAGCTAACAGAAACTACGGAGTTCTAGAAAAATGGAGGTCTAGTACTATATCTAAGCAAACAGCAACTCTACTACTGTTAGTTAGTTAGTTAGTCGACAGATCATCCTCATTGCACATCGAACCATTCAGTCCATAAGTACCCAGATCCCCTACTCAGCAAATCCAGCAGTGTGTAGCGGGTAACGACACGAGTTCTGTGAATCATATCGGAGAATCTAGAAGCCCAGTTCCACCTAAAACAAATAACTAAACAAGACACGAAACAACCTCATTCTCATTATGCCCATGTTAAACATTGCCTCAACGAGTCATGTATAATTGACTATTTTTCATGCGTTTTAATGCTTATTGTTCTTTTGTTGTCAAAGAATTGCTTCATAAGAGATGTAGAATGAAAGAATATATGAGAGGAAATATAGAAGAAGGGCAGAATGTCAGACGGGCCTGCGTGCCCAGTTCTTAACCCTTGGAAAATAAAGATTTACTACTACTACTACTACTACTACTACTACTACTACTACTACTACTACTACTACTACTACTACTACTACTACTACTACTACTACTACTACTACTACTACCACAACATCTAGCTTAAGAATGGAGGTGGAGGCGGTCACTGCAGCTTTCCGCTGGATGGAGAATACGATACACACACACATCGTGACTGTAACTGACTCAGAAAGCATGCTGAGACAGGGTGAGGACAGGCAAGCTTCGGACAGAGTGGCTTGCTTCGCTTTGGAAGTCACGGGTGACAAGCATCGTCTGGATCTTTTTTCCGGGGCATGCTGGTGTGCTGGGGAATGAACAGGCGGACAGATTGGCTGGCTCTGCAAATCTTGGTGGATTATTGATGCATGATAAGGCAGACGTGGTTGCTGCCCTGTGGGAGCACGTGTACACCTCGGAGGAGCAAATGGATCACCATGGTCTGGCAAGAATGCGACAGCGAGGAGGGACGAGGGGATCTGGCCGACGATCAAAGCTCAGAGGAAAAGCGAGACGGACATATAATCAGATTGCTACTGGTACTATTAGTGTTGGAACTTTTCGCTGGCTGCTGAGGATGGGGACGGAGCTCTTATGGGAATGCCCCGAATGCTGTTATGTCGGTTCCTAAATCAATCAATCAATCAATCAATCAATCAATCAGTCAATCTCTACTACTGTAGCTACCAGCGTCTGTAGTATTCATGTCTACTCTGGAACCCCTCATAAACATCACAGTCAAAAGTGGCTGCATTTGACCAGGTATCTAATCCTGGCCTGTAGCCTCCCAGGCCTCTTGGAAGAAGCTTCCCCCTTTCCAAAAAATCCTGCAGTTTAACAGCGACTATCTTCTCTAAACCCTTCCCAAATGTATTTTGAAGGGTGATGATCCTAAAGCCGCTAAGCTTTGACTGATCCTTGAATGGCTTTGGAAGAGGGATGAGATAGCTGTGCACACAATCCTGTGGTACTGATGCTGTCCTAACGCTCTGGTTA
Organism: Cepaea nemoralis; assembly: GCA_014155875.1. Classification (NCBI taxonomy): domain Eukaryota; kingdom Metazoa; phylum Mollusca; class Gastropoda; order Stylommatophora; family Helicidae; genus Cepaea; species Cepaea nemoralis. Next base: position 271,010 of record JACEFZ010025619.1, on the reverse strand, counting down.
AAGCAGTCGGTCATCTCCTCCAGGTCTGCTTCGCTCAAACCCTTCATGTGGCCATTCCTGACCCCATCGGGCCCTGGTGCCGTGTCTTTTGCCTTTTCCAAAATGTGTATAACATCTTCCACCCGTATGATGTCTTCATACTGCATATTCTTCGTGGTGCCAGATAGCTCCTCTCTAACTGCATCCCTGGTGTCCGCATCATTATGATTGGTCTGCTCTAAAAATCTCTGGAGAAACGCCTCCCCTTTCTCTTTGTCTGTTGTTACGCGCACACCATCATCTCTGTAGATTTTCCTACTATCACTGATAAGAGGAAAATCATGGATGGCTCAGGCAGAAGATACGATCAGATAGGTGTGCCCATTGGAGAACATTAGGCGTGGAGAGGAGTGGGTCAGAGTGCCAGCGGAGCAGTCAGACTTGTGCAGAGTTATAATCACATTAAGCCGGGAGTGCAGGGAGTGGCCAGCAGGGGCCATGGAAGTGGAAATCCAGCAACTAATTCAGGACAATGCTCACTAGAGTGATGTGATTATCTACACAGATTGTTCGGTGTAAAGAAGTGAGAGAAGTGGCTGGGGGTTCATAGCCAAAGCTAATGGTCGATGTTTGGGGCAGGAGAGCCTGGCATATGATACCACAACATCCAGCTTAAGAATGGAAGTGGAGGCAGTCACTGCGGCTCTCCGCTGGATGGAGAATACGACACACACACACACACACACACACACACACACACACACACACACACATCGTGATTGTAACTGACTCAGAAAGCATGCTGACGAGGGTGAGGACGGGAAGACTTCGTGCGGAGTGGCTTGCTTCGCTTCGGAGGTCACGGGTGACAAGCATCACCTGGATCTGTTCTCCGGGGCATGCCGGTGTGCTGGGAAATGAACAGGCGGCTAGATTGGCTGGCTCTGCAGAACTTGGTAGAGTATTGATACATGACAAGGCAGACGTGGTTGCGGCCTTGTGGGAGCACGTGCACATCTCGGAGGAGCAAATTAATTACCATGGTCTGGCAAGAATAAGACAACGAGGAGTGACGAAGGGATCTGGCCGACGCTCAACGCTCAGAGGAAAGGCGAGACGGACTTATAATCAGATAATCAGTACTATTAGTGTTGGAACTCTTCGCTGGCTGCTGAGGATGGGGACGGAGCACTTATGGGAATGCCCCGAATGATGTGATGTCGATTCCTAAATCAATCAATCAATCAATCAATCAATCTGTAGTATTCTCGCAAACAGCTACTGTAGAACGAACAAACGAACGACTTTATTTTCAAAGGGTAACAAATTGGGCACGCAGGCCCGTCTTACATTCAGCCCTTCCAATCGCTTATCTTTCTTTCATCAACAGTGAATAGGAAAAAACATTGTCAAATGAATTTTGTAAATATAAACATTGCATATTATTATGTTATGAGACACAGCCACCACCCACCCACACATCCCCCATTCACTCCAACTCCCCCACGAAACAATACACATAACCCACACACACATATACATTCCCCCACCCATCTACCACATCCCTACACTTACACATGTCCCTTCCACACAAACCTCTCACCCACCACACATCCCATCGACCCACACCCCAAGCACACATACATTCCCCAACCCACACATCCTCCACCCACACACACCCACACACCTACATACATCTCCCCACCCACTCACATATCCTCTACCCGTCCCATTACAAACCAACAATCACTCACCCACATATCCTCCTCCACCCATACACCCCCAACCAAACAGCCAAACACACATTACTCAGCCACACATCCCTCACGTACACACACACACACACACACATCTCCCCGCCAACTCACATATCCCGCACCTACCCACACACAAATTCCGCACCCACTCACATAATCTCCCATATCACCTGCCCAGTAACAGATCAAGAGCCCACCCCTACAAACATCCTCCGCCATCTCCTAACCTACACACCCTCACCCACCCACATATCCTCTACTCACTCACACATCCTTTACCCAACCACACATCCTCCACCCACCCATCCCCCAGCCACACATCCCTTAACCACACACCCCTACCCATATACACACACCAAGGTCAACTAGGTAACTGGTAACTGCAACAGTAGCACTCTACCTAACAGCAAATGTAGGTACTATAGCTAAACGAAACTGCACAACTCTAGCTAACAACATGCATAGTATTCTAACTAACAGAAACTGTAGACCTTTACCTACCATCGAGTGTAGACCTCTAGCTAACAGCAACATTAGTACTATAGCTAACAGCAACTATAGTACTCTAGCTAACAGCAACTATAGAACTCCAGTTAACAGCAACTATAGAACAATATACAGAAGCAATGGTAGTACTCTAGCCAACAGAAACTGTTAAACTCTAGCTAAGATAAATTGTAGTACTCTAGCTAGCAGCAAGTCTAGTTCTCTGGCTAAGGGACACTGTAGTACTGTGGCGAAACGCCAGTGGCCCATGTCCTCATGCCTTCTTTGATTTTGGGTAAACAGTGGGAAACAGCTTTCGGGAACCCTCAGTTCTCTTATTCGCTCAATCCCCATGGAATATAGTTTTCTTGGTTACTTTTACAACCCGTTCTCCTTAAGAGAACTATTAGAAGTCTGTTTTTTTTTCCGGGGAAACCCGATAGGGCGCCTTACACCAAATGCGCACCAGTGCAACTTCTGGTGCAATTCATGTCCGTTTTAACACCTACCGTTTGGTATTTGCAGCATGTCAATTTAATTTAAAGATTAGGACAGAAGTGCAGCCTACTACTGGGGAATGGAAAGGTAATAATTGGGTTTTAATTAGTCCTGCCAGACCTTGGCTTGTGAATCTCTGTTGTCTCGACTGGTGAGACGAATTGGCGAAAAGCCGGTCATGCCTTATTGTGAGTGGGTTGTCAGTTGACCAATCTAGCTAAGAGTCGTGTTCTTGGCATGGCATGGGAACGAATCGGATATATTTCCCCAAATGATGTTGCTTGTTCTTGGCAGCAGATGGACGGGTGCTATCTTTCTTCTTACGGCCGGAACTCGGCATAGTATGTCTGTGCTTGCTTGCTTGCTTGTGTTCGTTGGCTTGAGCTCCAACGCAAAGTCCTGTATGTCGAATGAAGGCATCCTGTTGTCCAACATCAGTGTGATGTCATACAGGACCTGAGGTTTGCGTGAGTATCCGTTGTCCCATGTCTGGCTTATTGGTGTGCAGACTGGTGGTTCCTCGCCATACAGGCAGACACTCTCCGACTTCGGAGGAATCGGCGATCCTATTGACTTCAGCCAGGACCCCGAAGGGACCTGTTGCCCAGGACGCTCGGCGAGGACGCGTCAATAGGTCTTGGCCAGTATATAACCCGGCCCTGGTGCCTTGGAAACACCTCTGCGTCCCAGTATGTCTGTAATTTTATAATATAAACACGACATATATACGGTATACCGGAAGGAGGGGAGGGCTCCGTGGGGACGGGTTCCACCCGTCTATCTTCTTAAAACGGAAGAGGGTATCCACTGGGCTATCTCTTTCATCTTTTAGCGGATAGGGTGGCCAGGTGGACTGAATAGTTACTGGTCGATAAGATCATCTAGTTCTACGTGTAATGTGAGGCACTGCTGGTACTTTGCGGCGACAGCTCAGACAAGAGCAGCGGCCGGAAGGGGTAGTATCTTCTTTCCTATTCTTGCTAGGGATGAGGAACTACACGGCGTGCCATATGACCCACTAATATAATATTAGTAAAGGGGGGAAATAAACATAATTACGCACACACCACAAATGCTGTGTCGTGAGAAAGAGAGGGTTTGCAACTGAGAGGGAAGCCGGGAAACGAATGTGCCCAATAATAATAAAGGCAGGGTATGAGTGTGGAGAGTGAGTCTTGTATGCAAAAAGTTCATAGGGTAGTCAACAGGACGTCTACAAGCTGGAGGTCTACTCAAGCCAGGACATAGCCAATCCAGGGGCTACCTGACATGTCAGGCCCATTCACTCGGGCCTCTTATCTAATTATTTTGGTAAGAACCAGGTTTGATAAATTTAGTAACTGAGGCCCTATTGGTCCTCAAGATTGTGGTACTTGAGTCAGCCTAGTCGCTCACTAATCTCTGTCATCTCCAGGGTCCTCCTGGAATTGAAAGGAGCATACGGGACCTGCAGGGCCACGTTAGAATCACCTTAAGACATTCTCAGGTGAACCATCGACTTTCAGAACGGCCACAGGCTAATGAATCCAAGCAAGGAATCAATGTCCGATTAGTCCTGATCTAGTGGCATCCTTCAGTACCCGCTCAATACATATCCCACATCAACTAAGATGTGGTTGACCCTATGTTCCTGACTGGACCTACACTCATTCTCGGTTCTACCCATCTGTGTCAGTGACATTGAAAGACCCATATCCATTCCACATTCATGAACTATTCCCATTATTTGAAAGCATTCCCAACCTTGTGCCAAATGAACTATGAATTGACTAGGTAGAGAAGTCCTCGCAAACCAGTGGCTTTGGTTCTACAGCAGCCTGTTGTTCGTACAAACGATCAGGAAGGAGGAAACTAACGAAGAACAGAATTGGTGAGGCAGATGTCGACTGACGGGACTTTGTAGCACTCTTCGGTCTAGGATGGAAAGCCACCAGGCTCTGTGTCAGAACTGAACTCTGTGTCCCTGTTTTGTCTGTAGTGAACTATCTGTTTTAACTGCCTTGATGTTATCCTGTGCTGTCCTTTATTCAGTGATTAAAATTACTTTCTAGTTTAACCTGATGATCGCCATGTTATCTATGGGTCAGCCAGAAAGACACTGTAGGGAATAGGCCCCGAGGTCGAAAGAGAGAGTGACAGTGAGTCCAGGAAACGGAGGAGGGTTGGCAAACAAAGACCTATCCCAGCCAGGGCTATAAAAACATTATTGAAGCATTGTGACTGAGTTATTTGGGACCCTCCACGTAGCTTGTTACAAGTACCATTGCTAACAGCATTTCTAGTTCTCTCGCAAACAACAGATCTAGAACTCTAGTTAACAGCAAGTCTAATACTTGTTTATGTTGCATATCCCTTGCAGGATGTTGCCGTCAACGCCAGCACTTTTTAGCTGCTGTTGAAGTACTAGGCAAATTTTATGTCAGTAGTTTGCCATTCAATTTCTGAACGACCGATTCCCACACCAACACGTTATAACACAATGCGACTGGGTCTGCTGCACAAATCGATCGAGGCTGCTTTTCGAAAGCCTGGTAGGAGGCTCATGAACCGCGTTCTAGATAAAGGAAACTGTAGAACACTTGCTAATAGCAAGTCTGGTACTCCAGCCATCATAAACTCCAGTACTCTAGCTAAAAGAAATGGTAGTACTCTAGCTAACATAATTTATATAGTTAGTTAGTTAGTTAGTTAATTAGTTAGTTAGTTAGTTAGTTAGTTACTTAGTTACTTGGTTACTTAGTTCGTTAGTTACTTAGTTCGTTAGTTAGTTAGTTAGTTTGTTAGTTAGTTAGTTAGTTTGTTAGTTTGTTAGTTAGTTAGTTAGTTAGTTAATTGACAGATTATCCTCATTGCACATCGAACCATACAGTCCATAAGTGCTCGGATCACCTTCTCACTGTGTAGCGGTTAAGGACACCAGTTCTATGTTGGTTTATCAATCTTGTTTGGCTTCCTGCTTAGTGTTCTTGTTTGGCCACACTTCTTTTAATTTGCTGTTCTGGCAGTCTGACCATGGTTGTAGATTCACAGTCATCACTTTGTTCTCGCAAAAGTCTTACTTCTCGTAGTGCATTCAGAATGTCAGCCTGGCCCATGGCGCGTCCGCCCTCAACATTAGCCATGCATTCGAGCTTGTCAGCCCGCTCATTTCCTTGTACTCCCGCATGCCCTGACACGAAGATAAAACTAATCTTTGCCACACGAGACCGCTCCACAGACAGCAATCACGCTTTTCAGATACACCCCGTCTCTATCCTCTTGAGCATGCTCATTGATTCGCTAAGGACACATGCCGTAGTGAATGTCTGTGTCTCGAGCCATGTTATTGCTTTACTTTCTGCTATGACTTCCATAGTCAGGCTACTTGTGGCCTCAACAAAAGTACCAGTGTTCTCTTTCACAATTCTCCCTCCGGTCCCCGCAGTTAAGGCTCATGAGCTTCTCACATGTAGGACGACCGACCTATCTGTGTAAATGACAGCATCACATTCTAGCGAATTCTCTAAAATCAACGCTTGTACTTCAGCCTCCGGATTCAATTGTCTGCATTTTCTGTCTAGTTGGATGCAAACTGAAAAGGACGAACAGAAATCAGTTGGCACCTGAACACACTCCTCGCTAGGTTCTAAGTCCTCCAGTGAACACACCTGTTGAAGAATGTATTCCGCTTGACCCATCCATGACCGCCCTCTTTTTAACCTGCTGCCCTTCACCTTCATAATTTCACTATGCAGTGGATGTTATGCCGGTCTCTCTGGCCGAGGGGTTACAACACTTTCTCCGTAATCCCGTTTATCACGCAGAGTCTCGTAGCGGGAGAGAAATGGGAGCGGTTCGACCCCTGCTGAGGACTTGTGGGATATTGAGCCGGCCGCTCAGAAAGCAATGGCAAACTACTGAGCGTAATCTTGCCAAGAAATCAACAGACAATTGAAAGATGCTGCAGTTGACAGCGATGTCCTGTAAAGGATATGCACACAAAAAAGTGGATGTTGTGTGTTTGCGTTGACTCTGAGGTAGGCACCTGCTCTGCAAATTTGTAGTCTGTCTTCAATGGTTGGAAAATCAAGTAGGTAGCTCATAGCCGTGCATGCTGTATCTCTTGTACATCCAAGAATAATACGCATATCATGGTTTTGTATCCTTTCCATCCTTTCTATCTGCTTACGGCTGAGAGTCAGGATCGCCATAGCATACTCAAATACAGGCATGACCATACCCTCGTATAGGAAACATAGATGGCGCTGCTCACAGTTTGCCGCCGCCATATCCCGCTTCGCAGCCAAACCCCGCTTGGCCTTTGTTATCACCTGGTCTATGTGCTCATTATAAGCAAGGCTTCGATCAAACCGTAATGTAAGGTCAACGTAACGTAATTCATTGCCTGCGTTCTTTCCACATTCTCTGAACACAGATTAACAGTTGTTGTTGGCAGTGTTGACAAATGATTATTCAAAGACAACTATGTCACTGTTGCCTTTGTTGGGTTGCCATTGCCCCAGCTTCAGCACACCAAGTACTTATGCGTTTGAGTTCGGTTTGCAGTTCCACAGCAACCTGATCTCTATCCTTACTCTGACGATACACTAAAACTTCGTCGACATATGATAGTGTCCTCCCCGGTCCAGTGATCTGCTCGCTGGTGATTCTCACAGTGTAGGCGTTGAACAGCACCGGAGATAATTAATATAGGTCTAACTAAAAATAAATCAAGTACTATTGGTAAGCTAACAGCAAGTCTACCCTAGCTAGCAGCAAATTTTGTACTCTAGCTACTAGCAAGTGTAATACTCTCTCTAACAGCAACTGCAGAACTTTGGCTAACAGACACCGTAGTACTCTAGCTAAATCACAACGAAGTACTCTAGCTAATAGCAACAATAACACTCTAGCTAACCGCAAATGTAGAACACTAGCTAACAGATACTTCAGAACTCTACCTACCAACAAGTGTAAAACTCTAGCTAACTGCAACAGTAGACCTTTAGCTAACAGCAACAGTAATAATCTGAATAATAGGAACTGTAATAATCTAGCGAACAGAAAAAGTAGTACGTTAGCTAACAGCAACTGTAGTAAACTAGCTACCTGAAATATTAGTACTCTAGCTAATAGAAACTCTAGTACTCTAGCTAATAGCAACATAGAACGGTAGTTAACATCAACTATAGTACACTAGATAAAAGAAACGGTGGTACTCAAGCTAACAGAAGCTGTAGAACTCTAGCTAACAGCAAGTCTATTACTCTGGCTAACAGCACTTCTAGTACTCTAGCTAACATAAACTTTAGTACTCTAGCTAACAGACATAGTAGTACTCTAGCTAAACGCAAGTCTAGTAATCTAGCTAGCAGAAACTGTAGTAATCAAGCTGACAATAACTGTAGAATTGTAGCTAACACAGAGTCTAATGATCTAGCTAACAGCTTACAAAGTGTTCTAGTTAACATAAACAATAGAACGTTAGCTAATAGCACGTCTAGAACTCATTTCACTGGCACCTTGCCGTCTTGAAAGGCAATAGTGTGTGCTTCAAAAAGGCATAATAACTTTTACCCATGGCGGTAGGGAATGTGACTAATAAGGCCAATTCGCGCTGTAAATTTTCGTCCACAGTGGGTGCATGTGAATACGTGGTCATTTCCACCAGCATGCACCATCCTACGTCTCACACGCTCGGTGTGTGACTTATCTGCAATAATTGTCTCCTTTGTCTTCATTCCATTTCTGATATTTGCCCTCCATGCAACACGTTCAGCGGCGTCTTGCTCCCAATGTGCATTATCAATGCCTGTATCAAACATGTCCCGCTTACACACATCTTTATATCGTAGTAGAGGCCGACCCTGAGATCTCTTACCCATCTGTAATTCATCCCAAAAAAAGATGTCCTTTGGTATTCTACCATCACCAATCCTCCTAAAATGCCCTATCCATCTAAGTCTACCAAGACTGAGCATGGAATAAACCGTCACACAACCTGATCTTTCCAATACTTCAGTATTTGTGATTTTGTCTTGCCACTTAATACCAAGAATTCTTCGCAGACACCGCATATGAAAGCTGTTTAAACGTTTCTCTTGGTGTGAGTAAGTTGTCCAGGCTTCACTGCCATAAAGAAGAGGACTAATGACACGGGCATGGTAGACAAGGACTTTTGTTTTGGCAGTAAGCTTCCTGTTCCCTCAGACTCTTTTTCTTAACCTGTTCATTGTTGTTGCATGCCTTATCAATCCCGATGTTGATTTCCTGATCTAGGGATAATTTGCTATTTACCACTGATCCTAGATATGTAAAATGGTCTACCATCTCTAGTTCGGCGTCGTCAATAAAGATTGAAGGTACCCCATGTGCACCTTGTGACATAATCTGTGTCTTCTTTTTGCTAATTGTTAAACCAAATTCAGAACAAGCATTGGAGAATGCAGATAATAGGCATTGTAATTCTTCCTCATAGTGGGTCGTAACTACAGCATCATCTGCATAAAGCTACTCTCTGATCAGTACCGTCCTAATTTTGGTCTTGGACTTCAATCTCTGAGCTTTGTTGAGGCCGCCATCTGAGCATGAGTGAATGTATATACCACTATCCTGATCACGAAAAGCATATTTCAGTAGAAGTGAAAAGTATATTCCAAAGAGGGTAGGAGCAAGTACGCAAGCTTGCTTAACTGCAATCTTGATTTCAAACTTTTAGAAAGCTGAACCATCGAACTTTATTATACCCTTCCTGAATCCGAGGAACGATTCCACAATGGACAGAATAGTTGGTGGGCATCCAATCCTATTTAGTGCCTTGAAAAGACACTCACGACTGAACAAATCAAATGCCTTTGTGAGATCGATGAAGGCAATAAACAGTGGTTGATTCTGTTTACGGCATTTTTCTTCCATTTGGAGCAATGAGAATACCATATCAATGGTAGACCGGTTTTGTCGAAAGCCATACTGTGATTCGGTGTAGACTTGATCTCATAGGACTTGAAATCTGCGCAGAACAATTCTGGCAAATACTTTTCCAACAATACACAGAAGTGAAATACCCATATAGTTGTTGCAGTCGCTCCGATCACCCTTGTTCTTGTACAGTGTTATGATGCTTAAATCTTTGAAATCATGTGGGACCTGTCCTTCTCGCCAGCATAGCTCTATTAGCTGGTGGTAGAGTGAGTGTGTCTTGCCCACTCCTGATAACCTCTATTGGAATCCCATCCTTATCTGGAGCCTTGTCAGATGCAAGTTCATTTATAGTACACTTAACTTCTGTTATGGTTGGAAGTGTGCTTGGGTGATCAGAGATGGTAGGGTCACTATGACGTTGAGTTCATCACCCGCTAGGTTGGTCTCACGTGAGTAAAGCTCCAAATAGTGCTCTACCCATTTGTCCATCTGCTGTTTATTATCAATTATGATTTCTCCAGGTAAGGTTTTCAATGGTGCACTTCTTTTTGATCATTTCTTCATGTATGCTCCTGGTGTTTCCCTTATCACTTGCGATTTGAATGGACTCACATAACATGATCCAATAGTCATTTGCACACTGCCTGGAAGCCTTTTGCACATCCTTCATAGCTTGCCTTAGCTCACTCAAAGTGTTACGCGTTGGTCTTTCCTTGTTTTTTAAGAGAGCTATCGTCTTCTTATCAATCAAGGGCTGCAGAGTCTGGCTGTTTGCCACAAACCAGTCCTGCCTCTTATGATCCACAGTGCCGTAAACCTCTACGGCAGTGTTATAAAGAATGCCCTTAAGTTTACTCACACTTTTCATTTACTGTACCATTTTCTGGTGTATCCGTGAAATCGTCTTCAAGTTGCTGTTGAAACTGAAGGTACTTTTCAGGATCGTGAGTGTTAATAGTATTAATTCTGGGGTGTTTAGCAGTGTAGATTCTCTGTGGTCTCAGTCTAACCCTCGCAACAACTAAAGAATGATCCATATCACATTCAGGACTGTAGTAACTTCGAGTCAATGAAGTATGGTTCAGATATTGTCTTCGTGTGATGATGTAGGCCAGCTGGGGAAATGGCCCGATCTTGGATGTTTCCATGTGACCTTATGCAGCTCTTTTGCTTAAAAGAAAACGAGTTTGTAATACATAAGTCATTTCTGGTGCAATGCGCCAGCAGCCTTTGCCCATTTGCATTCATGCCACCGATGTTGTATTTTCCAAGACACACTGGCCATGAACTCGAGTCCTTGCCCACACGAGCATTGAAATCACCGAGCATATAAATGTAGACGTAATTTGGAATTGCTTTGATCATGGAGTCTAACTCCTCATAGAACGAATCCTTCACATCATCAGAGGAATCGAGTGTCGGTGCATATGCATAAATAATGGTGGCATAACCACAACCACAAAAGGTTGCCAAACGCAGATATAATAGTCTTTCATTACCTTCTGATGGAATGTTAATCATTCCTAGTAGCGAATAAGAAGAAACAAGAAGATAAAATCAGGGATAAGGAAAGAGAACGTCAACACCAGCTGGAGTTGTAGAGAATGGAGACTGACTTGGAGATCCGAAGACTATATCGAGGGATTTCCCCCACCCCCTCAAACTCAGTATGTTTTCCAGTGGCAGAACAACATTCTAATGTCTCCCACCTTAATTCCGAAGCGATGTCTTTTCCTCTAGATCCATTCAACGAACAGACGGACAACATCTAATCATTTTTGTCTCGCTACGAATTTATGTGTGTCCGCTGTGGTCTTGACGAGGAACGTTGGGCAACAAAATTATCGCAAGCTTTAAGATCTACCGCGTACGACGTATTCTTTAGACTCACTCGTGAGGAACAGCAGGACTACGCGACACTCAAAAAGGCACTCTTGAGCAGATTTGAAGTGGACGGTGATTCTTACAAAGCTCGATTCAAAACCGCAAGGAAAGAACCAGGCGAAAGCTTTGCTCAACTGGTTGAAAGACTGACATCTTATATCCAACGATGGGCAAGCCTAGGAAGGTTTGATGAAAGTTTCGAGGGACTACGTGAGATGATCATCATAGATCAGCTAAAAGGCAAGATGTCGAATGAGATGAAAGCATATTTAACACAAAACGGGGCTGACCGACTAGAAAACATCATCATCCTGGCAGAGAGATGTGAAAAATCTCAGAAGGACATCGAAGGCAAAGGTCGTTCGGCAAACACTCCCCCTCAAGATAAAACTTCAAAGCCAAAGGAAGGTGATGGCAACTTAGCCACCAAGAAAAATGGGAAATCCAAAAACCCCACTCAAAACACAGTCCAGACAGCGGCAAAGGAGCAAAAACCATTCTGCACGTTTTGTAAAATCAGAGGTCACACATTGAAGAATTGTAGGAAGAAGCCACCTCCACACACAGCTGCTTGTTTGGCCAGCCGAAGAGAGAAAGGAGTGAACACTGATGAAACGTCAAATCAGACACCTCATAAAGACACATCATCTCATCTTCCGGTTGTAGAATCCATATTGCTGAATGGATTCAAAACCACATGTCTCTACGATACCGGGCTATCTTATGACTGCGTTGTATCATCATCCTTAGTTCACCCGGAACAGGTGACAGAGGAGATCGTCGAATTACAGGGACCCCTGAAGAGTTCTACAACTATGTCTCTTCCGGTGGGAAAGGTGAGCATAGCATCTCGTTATGTCACTGGGACAATCAAGGCTGCAGTCTTAGGAGATCCTATATATCCCGTAATTCTAGGCTGCAGATTTGTCTTTCTGGGAGAACCTATTCAACCTGTGGCGATGTCGACAATGACAACTCGATCAAAGACGAAAAAGACTCCAGAAACAACTATGCCAATCCCTCGAACGGAGGAACTGAAGAGGGCACAAGAGGCCGACATCACCTTGGATCCCTGCTTCAGGAAACTGCCGAAATCATATTTACCTCCACGTAAAGGTGATCTGTTTATAAAGTCAGCACTTCTCTACAGACGAGCAGGTAGAGCTGGACAAGAGTTCAATCAACTTGTTGCACCAACTCAACACAGGGCCCAGATCCTTGAAATGGGCCATAGTCTACCATTTAGTGGGCATATGGGTATCAACGCTACTACACAGCTGATTGCGACTCACTACTTTTGGCCAGGGATGAATTCAGACATACAACGGTTTGTAAAATCATCATCCCCACAGTGTCAGAAAGTATCACCAAAACACCAGACACCACCGGCAATGTTGGGTGATTTGCCTATTACTGGAATACCATTCGAGAAGTTAGCTGTAGACATTATCGGACCCCTCTCCGCAACGAAGAGGCGAAATCGATTCATATTAACGCTTGTGGACACAACAACCATGTGAGTTTAAGCGGTTCCTATGCCCAGCTGTGACTTCAAACACGTCGCTGAAGCATTATTAGGAATATTCACACGTCTAGGATTCCCACAAAGAATCTTGATGGACAACGGTTCACGGTTTCGCAGTAAACTAATGGAAGAGACATTCAGACTTTTTCATTCGCACCATATCTTTAGTTCACCATATTACCCTCAGTCAAACGGACATGTGGAGCGGTGGAACGGGATATTGATCAGTATCCTGCGCAAAATTGCTCAGGAGAACACAGAGGATTGGGACCTGTATTTACCCGCAGCTCTATTCGCTTACAGGGAAGTGCCCCATCACTCAACAGGTTTTGCTCCAGCAACATTGTTGTTTGGATGACCGATCAAAGGACCACTAGAGGCGTTACTTCGAACATGGACTGATGATCATACAGACGATACAGTCGTGACTGCAACTACGTATGTTGCCGAGTTGAAGAATCGTTTACAACACAGATGGAAACAAGCGAATGTCAATCTACGTCAAGCCAGGCGGAGAATTGCTCGTTACTTCAATCGCAAGGCAAAGGATAGAGAACTTGAGGTAGGAGAGAAGGTGATGTTGCTGCTTCCAACCAGTCAGAATAAGCTGCAAATAGGATGGAGAGGACCTTATGTAGTGACGGAGAAAATCTCACGTACCAACTACAAGATTTCTGTCAAAGGCAAGATGAAAGTATTTCACATAAACCTTTTGAAGAAATATAATGAAAGACCCTCAACCACTGAACCTGCACATCTGATGGCCATGAGTGTGGCTACTGAAGTCGAAGAAGGATCAACAATGGGAGTCGAGTACCCACTGCAAGCCAAAGAGACCTTTAAGGATGTGGAAATTAATCCCAACTTAACACAGGATCAGCAAGGGCAGATTCGGGAACTTATGGTTATGTATGCAGACGTACTTACAGATAAGCCAGGTAGTACTGATTTGGAGGAATTTGACATGAAGTTAAATGACACAGTACCTGTGCGAGTCAAGACTTACCCAGTTCCTTATGCAAAGCAAAAGACTTTAGAGGAAGAAATACAACAGCTACTCACCGCAGGAATAATCTCACCATCTGAATCACCTTACAGTGCCAGCGTCGTTTTATTGAGAAAGCCAAGTGGAGAACATAGATTGTGCATCGATTATCGACAGCTCAATGCTATTACTGAATTCCAAGCAGAACCTCTGCCTGATCAGAATAAACTCTTCACAGCACTCAACCGAGCTAAGTACTTTACTAGGATTGATCTCAGCAAGGGATATTATCAGATTCCTGTAAAACCGGAGGTTAGACCATGGTTAGCTTTCAGCACGCCTGGAGGACACTATGAGTTCAACGTACTTCCATTCGGATTAAGTAATGCTCCTAGCGTTTTTACACGTATGATGAGAAAATTACTTGACCCACTACATCATCCAGACATTAGTCACTTCATGGATGACATACTGATCGCAACTGAAACATTTGACAAGCATGTAGAAACACTGCATCTTTTGTTCAGGCGCCTCAGAGAAACTGGTTTGACGGCTAGGCCAAAGAAATGTCAAGTAGGATTCCAAGAATTGGACTTTCTAGGTCATAAGATATCTCATGGACTGATAACTCCACAAGAGGGAAATGTGGACAAACTCCAGAGAGCACCTCGTCCAAAAACAAAGAAGGATGTGAGATCATTTGTATCCTTATGTGGATTCTATCAAAGATACATCAAAGACTTCAATACTCTGTCAGCACCTTTAACGGATCTTACCAAAAAGGGGAACCCAGAGAAAGTCAATTGGTCTGCTGAATGTGAGAGAGCTTTCACAGCACTCAAACAAGCCTTAACCAATCATCCAGTTTTACATCTACCAGACCTTGACCAACCATTCGTACTGCGTACCGACGCCAGTAACATTGGGATTGGAGCAACGTTGTTGCAAAGGAAAGGAGATGAAACATCAGAGCTATTCCCTGTAGCTTATGCCAGCAGGAAATTGAATGCAGCTGAGAAAAATTATAGTGTTATAGAGAGAGAATGTCATGCGATCGTATGGAGTGTACAGAAGTTTCAGACATACCTTTATGGAAAACACTTCACCGTACAGTGTGATCATCAACCACTCATGTTTCTCGCAGCATCAAAATTCTGAATGCAAGACTGATGAGGTGGTCACTACTTCTACAACCATACTCGTTCCAGATAGAATATGTCCCTGAAGGATGAATTTGGGAGCAGACTTTTAAGTCGACACCCAGTGCCTGATGAACCATGTCAATCAGATACGGAAGAGAATACATTGGAGTGAATCACATAGGAAAAGCTTGACAACTGTAAATGCTGGAAACTTAGTTCCATACCCTAGAACAATCTGGAATGGGGCTATGTGACATAATCACCAACCATCATTTTGCAGTGCGTCAACATTTTCACACCAACTACAGAGAACAACATACAATTGACCGCACCATTGAGAATCTAACACAACTTGACACTTGAGATAGACAGATGTCGGCTATTTTTAGAAATTACCGCGTCGACAACTAAGCATATTAGTGGAAGGAGCACGTCATGTGATACACCTTTGACCTGCGACAGCGTACATTTCTAGAAACCCGCGCATTCCTCAATCTACAGCCCTGACGAACGGTCAGAAAGTGAAAGTGACCTGTGTTTTACATTAAAGAACGGCAGTTTGATCGTCTACTCGAGGCAAGCTTGTGAATCCGCAGATCAGTGTACTACCCAGATGTATGCAGCTGATGTATACCGTGTTTTTGTGTTAAAATAAAATGTATTACTTATAAAATAAATCTCTGAAGTGTGAAATGGTCGATGCAATCTTCAAGCTACACCGAGCCTTTCCCGGGCAAAACTAACAATCTCATAATGTCTCAAAACTGCAAACTCTGAAGTTCTTTACTACATCTGTTAGCTTTACTATGTGCATACTACATCAATCTATCACAGAAAAATGTATGAGGTGAGAATTCAAACGCACTTTGATGCTTTTCGTCAAAACTGTTTTAAAATGCTTTCTGCAAACACAAGCCAGTTGTGCACAAGAACCACTGCCTCACTTAAAATCGTATTTATTTCTGCCTATTTGAAATCTAAGGAGCTGAGAGAAGGATTATATCTTTCCTTTCCTCTTTATGAATTGAAATAATAGGGTTTGATAGAAGATAATTGTATTCATGTGTCAGATTTAACTCAGTACAAAGCACTTATTAAATGCATTGCTTCAAAAAGGTTACGCTTCACAGACGCCTTTGTGATAGACAGCCTAGTTGATCTGTCCAGACCGGAACATAAACAAAACTTCGGTCTATTGCCAATTGTTGATCGCCAACAGAATGGACATGATGTGCACTGCTAGCAAGACGAAGAAGACGAAGAATAGATTGATATGAAGAAGAAGAGATGTAGGATTAGGAGAGGTACTTTATGTAACAACCTCTTACTAATGTATTGTTGTCATGATTTGTATGGATTACATTTTGTAACAAATACACATCAGGAATTCCTGTATGTTGAACATGACTAACAATAAACATATCACATGATGAGTTAAACTCATATTAACTACTGGAGATAGGGACAAATAGTACAAGCTATAAGAACCCAATCAACAGAAGTTAACTCTACACATTACACAACACAACACAGCACTCCACACCACAACAACAGCAGGACAAAAGGAAATGATTATAGGAAGAAGAAGACAAGTAGTTAATTTGGAAGGTACTGAGAAACATTTATACACACAAATGCATAACACTAATGAGTTGATGAAGATGTTATAACTGTATGTCATTTATAAAAATGCATCTTGTCCTTGTCTTGGTCTTGTCTTATCAGCCTGACCTGAATGATCCAAGGAACAACACATCATCACTCCTATCTAGTGTCTGACTGTACACTTCTCAATGAACCACAGGTACACTGAGAAAAATACATACAGCAGGTACCCAAGAGTAGCAGGTGCATCCAGTGTAATAATAATCTCTGACCCCACACAAACTAACACAACACCACTTCTTCTGGTCTTGTCCTTCCTGTTATATTTTGTTCACACTTAACATGCTGGAAAAGATTACATTGGTAGGATTATATATGCCTCTGTAAATTTTACACAGTGATGTTCTTGGTGGCAACCTAACCAGAAGAGGGAGGCAGGGAGAAAAGATGACCCACACACATGAGATGGAAGATAAACTCAGGCCTTGAGCAGAGCAAGGGGAGCCTTCAGAGTAGCTTCACTGGCAAGAACTGAAGTGGATCCATCAGTCCATGGACCCAGGCTTAACCCATATCGACCACTCTGAGGTGACATTCTTCCAGGCCAACACACACTCCCTCCCAAAACTATGATTCATACCATAATTGAATTAACTCATGCCACACTACACTGTAAAACATTTTATTTATAAGAAAATTTACAACTTGTAGGATCATCATATTGATTGTTTATTGATTGATGAACTGTAAATGGAACTGATGTGCATTTTTCCATTTAAACATATGTTATGTCAAACAGATGAGAAAAAATGAGAAATGTATACCCAAGCCAAAAGATACAGGCTCAGTCAATAAATAGCATCAACAGTAACTGATTTCATATTCAATGTGTCAGTTCAACCTGTCTGTTAATTATCTGTTTATCTGTGTGAACAAGACTGTCAATGTCTGTATATATTGTTAAATAATTTATTTAGCAAAGCAAACATAACTCAAAAAGAATTAAATTAAAGGGAAAAGAGGAGACTCTACATCTCTTGTCTGTTCCAGACCCATGCTACATTTCACCTAATTCATACTGAGGAAGTCTTTCAGACATTTCACAGAATATCATGGGGGTTCGAGAGCTACTAGAATCCTGGTGAAGGGGCAGAGTCAAATCTTGTGTTCACATGTTCTTCTAAAGAGGATCATTAACTCCTAGACAAATAATGCAACCGAGCCTGTAATACTTCAAGGGTCGTATTCTTGATTTATTTATATATTGAAAGAGGATGAGGCCCAGCTTCTTAAACCAGAATATGGGTAATGCACAACAGTGATCCCCAGTCCCTTCAGGTTATACGACATTACTCCACAGGTTTTATAAAGCGCCACTGCCGACAGCCCAAACCAAAACCAGACGTAACTACAGTCCCTAAACTCAAGATATTCATCCAGCTAACCTTTCGAGGGGATGACGTAATGCAACGTCTGCAGGACTGACTTACTATAGCAGTAGGCCGAACATTCTGTGCTGCAACACCAATCATTAGGTATAGAACCACACCGATTCCCACACTAGCAATAAAAGAACCTGTTCCTCTGTACGCCAAAAACAATTGTATTTATCAATTCACATGTAGATACCAGGTCTTCTACATCGGTAGAACAGAGACAGCTGAACAAAAGAGTGTCAAAACACATACCTCAATGGGTCGACAAGATACGACACACATGAGATGCGAGCCTAGTAGAGTCGACACACCGGAAGCTCCCCGCGTCTTCAGTTGGTAGGCATATTATCGAAAGCGGCCATGTGGTTGACAGAGACATTGCCTTTCGCGTGTTGTTTAACACACAAAATACTAGCTTTTTAAAGTTTGCAGAAGCAATAATAATCAATCAACGCAAGCCAAATTTGTGCAAACAGAAGGACATGTTAGTCAGCTTACAATTACCAAGGTAGACAATTGACATTAATGTGCGAACATGTGTGTATTTCAGCTGAAATAAATTGTAGTTTCCTAGCTCACAGCAAGTCTATCACTCTAGCTAAAAGCAACATTACTACTTTTTTGTTTTTCAATATAACTTACAGGACGTTGCAGTCAACATCAGCATTTTCAGCTGCTGTTGATGTACTAGGCATGTTTACGCTCAGTAGTTTGCCATTGATTTCTGAGCGACCGGCTAACATACCCCGTAAGGTACCAACGCAGCGAGAACCGCTACCGATTCTCGCGCAGGTTACGTTACTCACGAGAATATACGGATTACTGAGAAAGACATTAACGCCTAGGCCGAGACACCGGTTACTTTAGCTTAAAAAAAAATAGTAGTACTCTAGCTAACATAATCTACAGAGGTCTAACTAAAAATAAGTCAAGTACTATAGCTAAGCTAATAGCACGTCTACCCTAGCTAGCAGCTACTGTAGTACTCTAGCTAACAGCAACTGTAGAGCTCTGGCTAACAGAAACAGTGGTACTCTAGCTAAAAAACAACAAAGCTCTCTAGCTAACAGCAACAGTAGCACTCTAGCTAACAGCAGCTTTAGTAACCTAGCTAACAGAAACTGTAAAACTGTAAAAGCAGCTAACGGCAAGCCTAGTACTTTAGAGAACCGCAAGTCTAGTACTCTAGCTAACAGAAACTGTAGTACTCTAGCTAACAGTCAGTCGTGTATTCTAGCTAACATAAACTATAGAACTTAGCTAACAGCATGTCTAGTACGATAACCAAGCTAACAGATAATTTAGTATTATAGCTGACAACAAACTTAAAACTATAGCTAAGCTAATAGCATATCTAGTACTCTAGCTAACTGAAACTGTAAAACTCTAGCAAGTAGCAACTGTAGTACTCTAGCTAACAGCAAGTCTAGTCCTCTAGCCATCAGCAAGTCAAGTACTCTAGATAACAGAACCTGTATAACTCTTGCCAACAGAAACTGTTGAACTCCAGATAACAACGTCTGTAGTGCTATATCTAACAGCAAGTTTAGTACTTTAGCCAATAGCAACAGTAGTACTCTAGCTAACATCAAATGAAGAACTGTAAATAACAGAAACTTAAGATCTCTAGCTAACAGCAAGACTTGTGCTCTAGCTAACAGAAACTGCAGTTATATAGCTAACTGCAAGTCTAGTTCTCTAGCCAACAGAAACTGTAGAACTCTAGCTAACAGAAACTTTAGATCTCTAGCTAACAGCAAGACTATTACTCTAGCTAAAAATAACTGTAGAACTCTAGGTAAAAGCAACTGTAGTACTCTAGCTGACATCAACTGTAGAACTCCAACTAACAACAACTCTAGTACTCTAGCTAACAGAAACTGTAGAAATCTAGCTTACATCAACTGTAGAACTTTAGCTAACAGCAACAGTAGTACTCTAGCTAACATAAACTGTAGAAATCTAGCTTACATCAACTGTAGAACCTTAGCTAACAGCAACAGTCGTACTCTAGCTAATAGCAAATGTAGTAATCTAGCTAACAGCAAACGACACATTAGATGCATCCAGTTGTTCATTTATCCTGCTATCTCAGTCCAGTTAATCTGCATTCGCCACGCACGTGATAACAGCTGTTACACACATTTTCTGTATGCCCTTCAAACAAAACAATTGTTTCTAGAATAATGTACACATACGCGCAATTAATTATTCAACAATAATGATGCACATTAATAACCAACACGATATTCGAATGAGTAACACATGTTATGTTTATTCTAATACATGAACACCAGCAGAAACTATCAATGGTTATCACTTCGCTACGCTGACACCATCATCATAAAGTGCTGTTTAAATGCCATGACATCCGTTGTAGAGGCATTATTACATGTTTTAAACATGAATAAAAGCGTTAACATGCACACACTTATTGCTCTCTCGCAATGATATAAATCTGGTGTGATCGGTATCGTTATAAATGCACGCTCTGCACGGCAATTTGAAACAAACATGTGTGTTTTATGTTCGCTGTATTTCAATAACTGTTCATGATGCGGGTTTGTCTAAATGAAGTTGATGAGGAGCATATAAGCTCGTGAGTTTAAAGCTGAAATATAGCAGGACCACGTCGACAACTGGCAGTCATGATGTCGTTTCTTTGCTTGTTGTGTATGGCTGTCATTGCTGTACCTGGGATTTTGGGTAAGAACGTAGATATCACACCAGGTTAACCTGGACAGGACATGAGAAATATAGGTAGACGGATAAGTGGACATGCAGACATTATCAACAATATATGAGATGCTAGACAAACAGATCACTTTAGGGAAACTAGAGAATCTGCTTCCTTGTCCAGACTACGGTAAGAATGAGACAACGAGGTGTGACGAGGGGATCTGGCCGACGCTCGGCGCTCGGAGGAAAGGCGAGACGGACATATAATCAGATTGCTACTGGAACTATTAGTGTTGGAACTCTTCGCTGGCTGCTGAGGATGGAGACGGAGCGCTTATGGGAATGTCCTGAATGCTGTGATGTCGGTTCCTAAATCAATCAATCAATCAAACTACGGAAGATGGGAGTGATGAGGGAAGCCGCCAATCATTAATATTTTGTCAGGAAGACAATCCTTCCATCATGTGCCTTGCCGGTAAACGTGGGCTGTCATGATTCGCCATTTCACTCGATCACCAGAGTCGCGGATATGCTCAGTGTTCTTGTCTTGACCATACCACATAGTCAAGCCATCCTAGTATTTACTTCTCTGTCTTCCCCATGTTCACTTCCTCTCGATCTTGTCATTTGTCACCAAGTTCTCCAATATATTTCTTCTCATAACATGTCCAACAGATTTTGACTGTCTACGTCTAAGTTTTATTATCAGTTTACGATTTTCATTTGTTTCCTGTAGGACTTGGTTATTGGTTTTCTGTCTGTCCATGGTTTCTTTGCAGTCTCCTCAGAAACCAAATTTCAACAGCACGCAGATGCTTTTCGGCTTGACAGCTCATAGTTCACGCTTCACATCCATACAAAAATACAGGTTCTATGTAGCACCTCAACACCCTTTTACTCGTAGCAACTGACATATTTTTATTGGTCTGTATGTTCTTCATCTTGCAAAAGGCTACCTTCGCCATGGCGATTCTTGTTCCAATCTGTTCAAAGCATCTCCCATCAGATGTTATGACTGTACAGAGATAATTGTACCGATTTACCTGTGTAAGAATATTTCCATTTACCTGTACATTACAGTGTAGTATTTTGTTCTTCCTAGTGACGACCTTTAGCTGTGTCTTCGTACAATTTAATTCTAACCCTAATTGTTCACTGTGTGCAACAATCGCATCTACTAAATGTTGCAGATTCTCTCATTGTCTGCAATCCATACTGTATCATTTGCATGTCTAATGTTATTGATATTTCTTCACCCAAGGATGATTTCCTTTCATATCTTGAACATTTCTGAAAATATTTTCACTATACAGGGAAAACATATCTGGAGACATAACACATCCCTGCCTCACACCTCTCTTAATAGTCTGATATTGACCAACTTCATTATCAACTCTGATAGCAACTTGTTGTTCCAATATATGTTCTTTTTTTTTACAAGTCTAAAGTATTTCTCAACAATTTGTAGATCTGCAAGCATCTGTATCATGTTAACATGTCTTACTCTAATGGAAATCGTTGTGTAGTGAATAAAGCAAAGATGTACATATTTATTTACTTCTATAGAACGTGCTTTATTTCTTCTTCTTCTTCTTCTTCTTCTTCTTCTTCTTCTTCTTCTTCTTCTTCTTCTTCTTCTTCTTCTTCTTCTTCTTCTTCTTCTTCTTCTTCTTCTTCTTCTTCTTCTTCTTTTTCTTCTTCTTCTTCTTCTTCTTCTTCTTCTTCTTCTTCTTCTTCTTCTTCTTCTTCTTCTTCTTCTTCTTCTTCTTCTGCTTCTGCTTCTTCTTCTTCTTCTTCTTCTTCTTCTTCTTCTTCTTCTTCTTCTTCTTCTTCTTCTTCTTCTTCTTCTTCTTCTTCTTCTTCTTCTTCTTCTTCTTCTTCTTCTTCTTCTTCTTCTTCTTCTGCGTTCACCCGGAGAGCTTCGTCAGACGTAATTGCTTTGTGTCTCTTTATGCACCCTTGGACCAAAATCCTTAATCCATCACATCGGTTAGCATTCCTGGAGGACTTTCACTGTTGTAGTGTCGTCCACTTCCCAGCTGGTCAAGTTAGAACGGTCGAAGGCTTCACGGTCTGCCCTCAAGGGAAGGCAGAGGCAGTCCATGGGTATTCTCCGCCATCCAAGAAGGCTTCCATACTTGCAGAGCCGATACATAGCGCTCTGGTGCTGGGTTCACCCAAGGAATCGCCATGTCCTGCGCATGGCTGCTTTAATTCCTTACTTCCATGTTTAGTTTAATTTAGTATAGTCGACAGATCAATATCACGGCACATGGGTGTCACCCATAAGTGCTCCGTTCTATTCCTAACTCAAGCCTGAGTGTGGAGAATCTCAGCTCAGCGTGTTTCTTATTGGTTAGCGAGTTAATAGCCTTCCATATATTTGTGTTATTTGATTTATCTACAATCAAATTTTTGAAATGATCTTTCTTTATCCTACGAATTTCATATTTAACTTTATTTCTTAGTCTGCGGTAATTGATAAAATCTTTATTTTTGTGTGCTGTATCTCGTTCTCTCATGATTTCGAGAACTTCGCTAGTGACCCATGGGGATGTATGTTGATTCTTGACTCGAACTTCTTTGACTGGCACATGTTTATCAAATACATTGTAGACTGTCTTTGTCCAATAAGCTAGTGCATCATCCGGATCAGGAAGTTGGTAAACATGTTCAAGGGCTGCATTTTTTAAGACGTCTAAAAATAAATTTTGGTTGAAAGCTTTAAAATTTCTAAGTATGATGCTTAAATATTTATTTTTAGGAGTTTTGAACGCAATTTTCGACCATGTACAACATATTGGGCAATGGTCACTAACTGCACTAACAGGAACAGAACATTCGGTAATATTAACTGGACAAGTAACATATATATGATCAATTATAGTTGAGGATGTGTATGTAACTCTCGTGGGAACGAACTTAAACGAACAAACTTTATTTTCAAAGGGTTAAGAATTGGGCACGCAGGCCCGTCTAACATTCTGCCCTTCTATCACTCTCTTTCATACATTATTTCATTCACACATCATTTAAGGCTAACAAAGAACAGCAACAATAAAAAAGATACGCATTATAAAGGCATGGGGAATATGCGAACATCAAAACTACACGACTCAGTAATATTAGATAATGGCCTGACACTTGTTATTAGCCACGTGGAATATACTGGCCTACCAAAAGGGGACTGGCTGTTATACTAGGGCTTTGTTATTATTATCATTACCTCTATTATTAAGGGGGAAGATAATCCGTACTGAGATAGAATTCGAATAATTTGCGATTATATGAATAGGGATTGGTGATGTCTTTGATTTCGTGTGGAAGATTGTTCCACAGCTGAGCTGCAGAGTACGCTAAGCTTGTTTTGTATAAGTCAATCCTAGGCTTCGGAATGTGTAATATATTTAAACATTGACTATGTCTAGCATTATATTTAAACAATGGCCAAAGGTAATTTGGGGCATTCCGATGTAGGATTTTGTGAATTAGTTTAGCTTTATTGAAAAGCAGGCGTTTGCGGAGTGGTAGTAACTGAAGGCGTTTATACAGGCTAGGATTGCCAGATAAATGTGTGCTATAAATTAGACTCATGACCCGTTTCTGGAGTGAGTAAAGCCGCTTGGTGTTTGAATTAGAACAACCGTCCCAGGTTGTAGAGCAGTAGTCAAAATGTGTCTGTATATGTGAAGTATAGAATAGTTTCATAGTGTCCTCATCAAGGAAGTTTTTAATTTTGGCGAGTTGGTAGAATTTTTTCGCTGTTTGTTTAGTGAGCGCTTGAACGTGGGAATTAAATGTTAGGTTTCTATAAATGATAGGGCCTAATGTTTTGTACTCAATTACACTTTCTACTGACATGTTATCGATGGGAAGTTGAAGTGATGTGTGTTAGCGTAGAGTTTAAAGTCCTTGTCGGGTTGTTAATAACATTGATTTTGATTTAGTGATGTTAATTTGCATACGGTTTGAATAGCTCCACCTAACTACATTATTTAATTCTTGTTGTAAAGACGACTCCAGTAAAATACAGTTTTGAGCGATTGTGTACACTGTACAGTCGTCTGCAAATAGATCGCAGGACTACGAAAGATGCATAGGTATATCGTTAGTATATATGGCATCTAATAGAGGGCCAAGAACAGAGCCTTGCAGTACTCCATTATTGAAGGTAGTGGTTTGAGACAGAGATTTATTATGTGATACTACTTGCTTTCTGTTTGATAGAAAAGATGATATTAGAGTGACTACATTAGGGCCAATTTTCATTGTCTCAAGTTTTTTTTATTAAAATAACATGGTCTATCATATCAAATGCTTTCTTGAAATCAATAAACACAGTTCCACATAGACTGTTGTTGTTTATATTCTGGTGCCAATTTTCTATCATGTTTGTTAGGGCCGTATGGCAAGAATATTTTGGTCAAAATCCTGATTGGCTGTCAACAATAAGCTTGTTGCGAACTAAATACTGTAATGTTACCTTATGGATGTGTTTTTCTAGTGGCTTAGATAGTGATGATAGTAAGGAAATTGGTCTGTAATTGTTCGGGTGACCATTGTCCAATGAACCCGATTTAATAAGAGGGTACACTTTAGCGATTTTGAGAGCTGATAGAAAGTGGCCTTTGGTGAGACACTGATTATATACATAGGTTAGTGATATACAGATCACTGGCGCAGCACAACGGAGAATCCGGTTGCTGATTCGATCTAACCCAGATGAGGTTGTGTCTTTTAGGTTACTGAGGTAAGTGAATACTTCAGTGATTGTCATTAGCGGTATGTCGGAAAGAATATCGCTGGAGCATTTATTCTCGCAAAACGCTGACAGTAAAGATAAGTTGCAAAGAGAATTAGGTATTGAAGCCTTCGACTGGTCTATGTCAGGTTGAAAAAAATTACTGAATTGGTCGCATGTAATATGATTTGATGGTAAAGAATTTCGGAAGTTATACTTGTTTGTCAAGGTGTTAATTGCCTTCCATATATCCTTACTATTTATTTTATCCATTACTAAGTTCTGTAGTAATTTTTCTTTTCCCGTCGTATGGTATATTGAACTTTGTTTCTAAGAGTACGGTATGCGCTGAGATCTCGCTTTTTGTGTGCTTTCTCTCTGACTCTCATAATTTCAAGTATTTCCTGGGTGATCCAAGGTGACTTGACGTGGTGTTTTACTCGACCTTCCTTGATTGGCACATGTCTATCAACAACTTCAATAAAGGTTTTTATTCATAATTCGGGAGCATCATCCTAGTCAGGAAGCTGATAAACATTCTCTAGTGGTGAACTGAGCAAGTCCTGTAAAAATGCGTTTTGGTTGAAATTTTTGTAACTTCTATATTTTACACTTGTATGTTTATGTTTAGGAGTTTTAATTCCTTTTTTTATTGACCACGTGCAGCATATTGGGTACTGATCGCTCACTGCACAATTGGGTACGGTGCATTCTATGAAGTTATCTGAGAAAGTTACATAAATGTGATTTATGACTGTTGAAGATGACTTTGTTACTATAGTAGCTTGTTGTACTATTTGTTGGAAATTGTATGATGCAATTATATTTCCCCATATTATGTTGGATTTGTTGGTGTCAATGTTAAAGTCTCTGAGTAGTATCATTTCCTTCCCGGAAGAGAAAACCACATCCATCATGGTAGTGAAGTTTTCGTACCAGACGTGTCCAGCACTGGGATTTCAATAGAGATAGCCAATTATCAGGGGTGTGCGGTTTTGAAATTTTAGCTCTAACCAAATACATTCTATTTCCCAAGTTTCAAAGTCTAGCCTACGGTGAGCATTTAGTAAATTAGAAACAAAGGCTACTATGCCTGTCTCTTGTTTCCTACAGGGATCCCTTCTAAAAATTTTGTACCCTTTAATAGCGATGTCTCATCTGAAATGTTATAATTAAGCCTACTCTCACTAAGGACAAATAAATGAAAATTTTGATTAAGAATAGAAGATAACTCTGGTAGCTTGTTAAATAAGCGGCTAAAATGTAAGTGTCCAAGGCGTATTCCTGACTTATTGAGCCAGTGTTGCCACTTCTCAGACATTTCATCCATGAAGAAAGTGTAAATTAGTAAAAATTAAGCAAAAATACAAGATCATAAAAATTCACAAATACATTAGCTTACAAAATATTAGTAACACAAATCGATATGTAAATTGTCAATATTATAACGATATAACTAATTAGACCAACAAATATAATTCAAATACAGAATAAAACGAATTAAATATCGTAAAAACAAATAATTAACCTGAAAAAACTACTTCACCAGCTTTCATCCAAAAGAATGAATAAATGACTATCCAAGTCAATGTTTCTGTTTAAAGTGGAGTATTCCACACGGGAAATAAAACGTTAAACAGTAAGCAATTAAAGATCAAGGAAGAAGGTCTGTTGCTGATATCATTTCATATAGGGTTCCGTTTTTAATACGTATCCTATCTCCCAGGTCTGTATTGTAGAGACATCATAAGGGCTTGATTCAGTGCGGCAGGACTAAATTGCATCAAATATAGAAGTTCTGGACTCCAATGATGCGGAACCTGTTGTTGTCCGCTTGGTCGCTGTCATATATTGCGAATGGACTGGGGATCACTGGTGTGCATATCCCATATTCTGGTCAAAGAAGCTGGGCCCCATCCTCTTCTAATTTTCAATAAACAAGAATATGACCCTTGAATATTTCAGACTCTGTTTTATTTTGTTTAGTTGGTACAGGTAAAGACTATGCCCCCTTCACTATGGAGTTAATATAACTCACTTAGTAGTATTTGTTGTTCATGACGATCATAAAGAACTTCTTATGTGTATTCGTTACAAAATTTAATTCATACAAAATCATGATAACCAACAATGTACATTAGTAAGTAACTGTACCTCTTCCTAATCCCCCTCTCTTCCTCTTCACATTAGTTTATTCTTCTTCTTCTGTTATCAGTACGTATCAATTCCATTCTGTTGGCTTCCAATAGTTGGTTATAGACAAGGTTTGATTTACCTTTTGGTCTGGACAGATTATCTAGGCCGTCTATCACAAATGGCGTATGTGAAGCGTAACCTGTTTTAGGCAGTGCAGCTAATGATTGCCTTGTCTAAGTGAAAATCTGACACATACATACAACTATTTTCTATCAAACCCTATTATTACAATTCATGAAGAGGGGAGGAAAGATATAATCTCTCTCTCAGCTCTCTAGATTTTGAATAGGCAGAAATAAGCACGTTACAAGCGAGTCGTGGTTCTCGTGCACAAACTGTCTTGTGGATAGCAGATAGCAATTTAAGCAGTTTTGATGAAATGCATAAGAGTGCGTTTAGATTCTCACCTCGTACAGTTTTGCTGTGATAGAATGTCGTAGTATGCACACATTAAAGCTAACAGATGTATAGAAGAACTTCAGAGCTTGCAGTTTTGAGAAAGTATGAGAGTGTCAGTTTGCCCGGGGAAAAATGGCTCTGTGTAGTCAGAAGTTAGCAGTCGACAATTTAACACTTCAGAGGTTGTATTTTATCAATAATACATTATAAATTGACGCACAAACACATGGATACCTCTACTGTACACTTCTGGCATCAGTAGATCTGAGGACTCACACGCTTACCTCGGATATCAGATCAAACTGCAATCCTTTCTTGTAAAAAAAGGGTCACTTCTAGCGATCTGACCGTCTACCTAGAACGATTGTATGAAGAGTGCGCGATTTGAATATCGAACGCTTACGGCAGGTCAGAGTTATCATCACGTGATTGCCCCCCCCCCCCTCCCACCAATCCTCTTCGATATTGTAGACGCTGTAATTTCCAAATTTAGCTGGCATGTGTCCATCTCCAGTGTCATGTTGGTGTTACGTTCTCGTTAGTGCCGTCAAATGTATACGTTCCTCTGTTTTGGTGCGCAAATGTTGACTTACTGTGAAATGCTGGTGGATGATTATGTCACATAGCCCCATCCCAGATTGTTCTACGGTACGGAACTAATTTTCCAGCATTTACAGTTGTCAAGATTTTCCTATGTGATTCACTCCAATGTATTCTCTTCTGCAGCTGACTGACATGGTTCATCAGGCACTGGATGTCGACTCAGGAAGTCTGCTCCCACATTCATCTTCCCAGGAACATATTCAATCTGGAACGAGTATGGTTGAAGAAGCAACGACCACCTCATAAGTCGTGCATTCAAATTCTTGGATGCTGCTAGAAACATGAGTGGTTGATCATCACATTGTACGGTGAAGTGCTTGCCATATAGGTATGCCTGGAACTTCTGTACACTCCATACGAGCGCAAGACATTCTCTCTCGATAACACTATAGTTTTTCTCCGCTGCATTCAATTTCCTGCTGGCATAGGCTACAGGGAATAGCTCTGATGGTACATCTCCCTTTCTCTGCAACAACGTTGCCCCAATTCCTACGTTACTGGCGTCGGTGCGCAGCACGAATGGTTGGTCGAGGTCTGGTAGATGTAAAACTGGATGAGCAGTTAAGGCTTGTTTGAGTGCTGTGAAGGCTCTCTCACATTCAGCTGACCAATTGACTTTCTCTGGTTTCCCCTTTTTGGTAAGATCCGTTAAGGGTGCTGACAGAGTGTTGAAGTCTTTGATGTATCTTTGATAGAATCCACATAAGGATACAAATGATCTCACATCCTTCTTTGTTCTTGGACGAGGTGCTCTCTGGAGTTTGTCCACATTTCCCTCTTGTGGCGTTATTAGTCCATGAGATATCTTATGACCTAAAAAGTCCAATTCTTGGAATCCTATTTGACACTTCTTTGGTCTAGCTGTCAATCCAGTTTCTCTGAGGCGTCTGAACAAAAGATGCAGTGTTTCTACATGCTCTTCAAATGTTTCAGTTGCGATCAGTATGTCATCTATGAAGTGACTGATGTCTGGATGCTGTAGTGGGTCAAGTAATTTTCTCATCATACGTGTAAAAACGCTGGGAGCATTACTCAATCCGAA
This sequence comes from Cepaea nemoralis, assembly GCA_014155875.1. Lineage (NCBI taxonomy): Eukaryota > Metazoa > Mollusca > Gastropoda > Stylommatophora > Helicidae > Cepaea > Cepaea nemoralis. The sequence goes on along the minus strand of JACEFZ010025619.1, from coordinate 241,153 downwards.
TGGAAGAACGTTGAACTCATAGTGTCCTCCAGGCGTGCTGAAAGCTATCCATGGTCTAACTTCCGGTTTTACAGGAATCTGATAATATCCCTTGCTGAGATCAATCCTAGTAAAGTACTTAGCTCGGTTGAGTGCTGTGAAGAGTTTATTCTGATCAGGCAGATGTTCTGCTTGGAATTCAGTAATGGCATTGAGCTGTCGATAATCGATGCACAATCTATGTTCTCCACTTGGCTTTCTCAACAAAACGACGCTGGCACTGTAAGGTGATTCAGATGGTGAGATTATTCCTGCGGTGAGCAGTTGCTGTATCTCTTCCTCTAAAGTCTTTTGCTTTGCATAAGGAACAGGGTAAGTCTTGACTCGCACAGGTACTGTGTCATTTAACTTCATGTCAAATTCCTCCAAATCAGTACTTCCTGGCTTATCTGTGAAGTACTTCTGCTATACATAGCCACAAGTTCCCGAATCTGCTCTTGCTGATCCTTTGATAAGTTGGGATTAATTTCCACATCCTTAAAGGTCTCTTTGGCTTGCAGTGGGTACTTGACTTCCATTGCTGATCCTTCTTCGACTTCAGTAGCCACACTCATGGCCATCAGATGTGCAGGTTCGGTGGTTGAGGGTCTTTCATAATATTTCTTCAGAAGGTTTATGTGAAATACTTTCATCTTGCCTTTGACAGAAATTTTGTAGTTGGTACGAGAGATCTTCTCCGTCACTACATAAGGTCCTCTCCATCCTATTTGCAGCTTATTCTGACTGGTCGGAAGCAGCAACATCACCTTCTCTCCTACCTCAAGCTCTCTATCTTTTGCCTTTCGGTTGAAGTAATGAGCAATTCTTCGTCTGGCTTGACGTAGATTGACATTCGCTTGTTTCCAACTGTGTTGTAAACGATTTTTCAACTCGGCAACATACGTAGATGCAGTCACGACTGTATCGTCTGTATTATCATCGGTCCAGGTTCGAAGTAACGCCTCTAAGTGGTCCTTTGATCGGTCGTCCAAACAACAATGTGGCTGGAGCAAAACCTGTTGAGTGATGGGGTACTTCCCTATAAGCGAATAGAGCTGCGGGTAAATACAAGTCCCAATCCTCTGTCTTCTCCTGGGCAATTTTGCGCATGATACTGATCAATGTCCCGTTCCACCTTTCCACAAGTCCGTTTGACTGAGGGAAATATGGTGAACTGAAGATATGGCGTGAATGAAAAAGTCTGAATGTCTCTTCCATAAGTTTACTACGAAACTGTGAACCATTGTCCGTCAAGATTCTGTGTGGGAATCCTAGACGTGTGAATATTCCTAATAATGCTTCAGCGACGTGTTTGGAGTCACAGCTGGGCATAGGAACCGCTTCGGCCCACATGGTCGTTGTGTCCACAAGCGTTAATATGTATCGGTTTCGCCTCTTCGTTGCGGAGAGAGGTCCGATAACGTCTACAGCCACTTTCTCGAAGGGAATTCCAGTAATGGGCAAATCACCCAACATTGCTGGTGGTGTCCGGTGTTTTGGTGATACTTTCTGACACTGTGGGCATGATTTCACAAACCGTTGTATGTCTGAGTTCATCCCTGGCCAAAAGTAGTGAGTGGCAATCCGCTGTGTAGTTGCGTTAATGCCCATATGCCCACTGAAAGGTAGACTATGGCCCATTTCTAGGATCTGGGCCCTGTATTGAGTTGGTACAACAAGTTGATTGAACTCTTGTCCAGCTCTACCTGCTCGTCTGTAAAGAAGTGCTGACTTCATAAACAGATCACCTTTACGTGGAGGTAAATGTGATTTCGGCAGTTTTCTGAAGCAGGGATCCAAGGTGCTGTCGGCTTCTTGTGCCCTATTCAATTCCTCCGTTCGAGGTATCGGTGCAGTTGTTTCTGTGGTCTTTTTCGTCTGGGCTCGAGTCATCATTGAAGACATTGCCACAGGTTGAATAGGGTCTCCCAAAAATACAAATCTACAGCCGAGAATTACGGGATAGATTGGATCTTCTAAGACTGCTGCCTTGATTGTCCCAGTGACATAACGAGATGCTATGCTCACCTTTGCCACCGGAAGAGACATAGTTGTAGAACTCTTCAGTGGTCCCTGTAATTCGACGATCTCCTCTGTCACCTGTTCAGGGTGAACTAAGGATGATGAAACAACGCAGTCATACGATAACCCGGTATCGTAGAGACAGGTCGTTTTGAATCCATTCAGCAATATGGATTCTACAACCGGAAGATGAGATAATGTGTCTTTATGAGGTGTCTGATTGGACTTTTCATCAGTGTTCACTCCTTTCTCACTTCGGCTGGCCAAACATGCAGCTGTGTGTAGAGGTGGCTTCTTCCTACAATTTTTAAATGTGTGGCCTCTGATTTTGCGAAATGTGCAGCATGGTTTTTCCTCCTTCAGCGCTGTTTGGGCTAAGTTTTGAGTGATGCTTTTGGATTTACCAGTTTTCTTGGTGGCTAAGTTGCTATCACCTTCCTTTGGCTTTGGAGTTTTATCTTGAGGGGGAGTGTTGGCCGAACGTCCCTTGCCTTCAATCTCCTTCTGAGATTTTTCGAATCTTTCAGCCAGGATGATGATGTTTTCTAATCGGTCAGCCCAGTTTTGTGTTAAAATGCTTTCATCTTATTCGACATTTTGCCTTTGAGTTGATCTAATAATGATCATCTCTCGTAGTCCCTCAAAGTTTCTTCGAACCTTCCTAGGCAGGCCCATCGTTGTATGTACGATTTCAATCTGTCAACAAGTTGTGCATAGCTCTCGCCTGGCTCTTTCTTTGCAGATTTTAACCGAATCTTATAAGAGCCACCGTCCAGTTCAAATCGACTTAAAAGTGCCTTCTTGAGTGTCGCATAGTCCTGCTGTTCCTCACGTGTGAGTCGAGAGAACACGTCGTACGTGGTTGACCTTAATGCTTGTGACAACTTAGTTGCCCATCTTTCTTCCTCAAGTCCGCAGCTGACACACATGTTCAAAGCGTGACAAAAATGCCTCGATGTTGTCCGTCTGGTCATTGAATGGTTCAAGAGGAAACGACATAGCTCCGGAATTAAGGTAGGAGATATTAGAATGTTTCTCTGCCACTGGAAAACCTAATGAGTTTGAGGGTGTAGGGACAATTCCTCCCTCTAGTCTTCGGATCTCCAAGTCAGTTTCCATTCTCTTCAACTCCACCTGGTGTTGACGTTCTCTCTCCTTATGCCTGATTTAATCTTCTCTCAGGGCTGTTTCAGCCTGAAGCCTTTTCTCTTTCTCATCTATTTCTGCCTGAAGTTTCTTTTATTCCAACTCATATGCATGTAGGCGTTCCTTCTCTTTTTCAGCTATTTCAGCTTAAAGTTTACTTTCCTTCTCAGCTAATTCAGCATGAAGTTTTGTTTCCTTCTCAGCTAATTCAGCCTGAAGTTGTTTCTCTTTGAGGGCTAGATCGGCTTGAAGTTACTTAGCTAGCTCTGGACCGTCTAGTCCGCATTGTTTACCGATATCAATTATCTGGGCACGAAATTTAGCAGCTTCGGCCATGCATATGTTTAAAGTTTTTATTGCCTAGCAAAAAAACAACAACTAATGCAGTTTGTTCTGATCCGTGAAAGCCTGTCACTCCCTGGATCTGCAAATATATAGCAAAGCATGCACTATATTAAACAAGCAATTGCTAACTAATTTCTTTTCCTCCCAGGTAAGTAGTTTCGATAACACAACTGAGGTGTATGACCGAAGAAATATTAAGCAACGTTATTTCCTGTCTATCTGTCAATGCTCACTAAACTAAAGACAGAAGGCATAGACGTAACCAGAATTGTTCCACTTTTTACCAAGAGAATCTGAAAAGAAACAGAGATTTCCCTCCGGAAAAGGATTTTCCAGTAGGTGATGAATTACTGTAAGTTCACATTCTTTAGGAAAAAGAAACACTTTCTCCACAATAGAACAATGTTGAGACAGTAGATTCGCACACTATTTTCCTCTGGAACACTTTTTCTGAAATAGAAATATTATTTGAAAGAGTCCCTATGAATTCAGAAGAAAATGTGACAAGTCACTCTAATTTCTCATTTATCTACAGTTCTTTGCATAAGGTTATCCATTATTAACCAACATGGTGTTTGTCTATCAGGTTTATTATCTAATGACAATATTTTAACCTTAAAAGTTTGTGAGTACAACTTGTAAAATTTTTAAGCAAGCACAAGGGATCTGTGCAACTCAATTTATGTGTGCTCTTATCACTTTATTACCCAATAGGTGTACCAAGGGTTTAACTCCGGGACACCCAGTACCACTATTCCTAGGGTTTATATCCAGAACAAGTCAAACCAATAGGTGTGCCAGGGTATAAATCCGGTACAAGCTTACCCAATCTGTGTGTCAGCGTTTATTCCGGAACGAGCCTACCCAATAGGTCATGTTGGTGTTACGTTATCGTTAGTGCCGTTAAATGTATACATTCCTCTGTTTTGGTGCGAAACTGTTGACTTACTGTGAAATGCTGGTGGATGATTATGTCACAGTCGCACATTACTGGCGTGAACTTGGTGATGCACGTTGTGCACGTTGTGTCTGCCATTGATAATTATCCGGCTGTGGACTGCCTTCTTGCAGGTTACCAGCCGTTTCTTGAATAGGCGGGTTGTCTGTCAGCAATGTCTCATCGTACTGACTGTCGTTTAGCAATTGCTCTTTTGGTAATTCAAATCGATTGCTGACTTTTACTTCTATGGGAAATGTCGAGTCCTGTTGAATGGCTTTGTCTGTTTGTTGATGTGTATTCGTTGGCTGTATAGTTGGCGCTCCCAGGGATGGTTGTGATGTTTCGAAGCTGTAAGTCTGTGCTCCCTGATCAATAGTGGGCACGCGTTGTAAAGTCTCAATAGTGTGTTTCAGTATACCATTTTCCTCTCTCAGGATAGCGATCTCTGACTTGAGGTTGATATAGTCATTAGTGATCCTGACGATCTTGTTTGTGTTGTCAGAGGCGGCGTCTAGAAGTACCTTCACACGTGCCTCTAACTTTTCAATATGCTGCTGACAACCGCATGAGTGTTGATTTGTAGCTGCGCTTTCATCTAGTACCGATGGTACTACCTCAATTTAGTTTGAATTGTTTTCATTTGGTTGTATACCATCCCCTAGGCGCCTCATCGAGTATTCAATGGCTAGCAACACTGGTTGGTTAAAAGAAGCTGCGTTCGAGCTGCTGCTGTATTGAGTTGTGGCATGTTGGAGTATGTTGTTACTATCGCCTGATGCTGTAACGACTGCCGCTGCTGGCTGTGTTGATGTTATGGTTCTGTCTGACAATAGCGTGACCGCTGTAGGCTGTGTTTGTTTTATGGCAGACACTAGCGTGTTGAAATCGGCAAGTGTGTTTAGCGAGTCACTTGTCAGTTTCAGTGCTGCCTGTTCAATTTCGACGAATTGTGTCGCGAGCCACTCAGACATAACGGCGTTTGCTCCTTGTATTAAAATTTTATTCTGCGTGTGGTACAAATGTAACGTGTGTAGGGGAGATGATATTTTGACTTCCACCTCCGCTCCTTGTCGGTCTTTTCTATAATCAACTTTGGCTTCATGGTAATAATTGATCAGATTTGTTCGAAATATCTCGTAAATTAATGTATTGTTGAATGTTATAGTGATGCATTTACCGTCATCCATACATTTAACAGACAGCGATGTCGAGCTAAAACAGTTCTTTAGTTTGCTTTTCCTGCCTGCTCTTTGTTGAGTGTGTAGTTTCTTCTTACTGCAGATCGTAATCCACTTCGACCCTCAGATCTATTCTCCCCGTTTATCCCGCTAACTCCAGCACATAAATTTCCTCCTCGACAGACATGATTACATAATATTACGTTTCAACAAACACGGAAACATTGTAGCGCCGCCCGCGGTTTAAATCCAAGTGATATGATTGACTAGTTCAAGCTATCACTGACGCACCGCTGTTCCATGAATAATTTATCCATAGTGTCATTGAAAACAATATTATTAGCATTTATATCTAACATGGCACATATAGCAACTTTAAAACATGTTCAACGGATGAACGGCACCATTGTGATCACAACAATATAAAATCCATTGCGTACGAATGTAGATAAACAGGAAAATTAATCCAAAAAGGAGGAGACCATACAAACGCGTCCTTGGGCGATTTATTAGTTGTTTGAAATTGTAAGATAGAATTATATCGTCCCATGCCTGATTGTATTTAGTAATATCTATGTTAAATTCACCTAATATCAAGACATCTCTACCTGCTGTAAACATCCTATCCATCATTGTTGTGAAACAGTCATACCAACTATACCCAGCACAAGGATTCCGATATAGGTATCCAATGAGAAACGATTGCTGAAGAAGAAGAAGAAAAAGAGGAAGAAGAAAAACAAGAAGAAGAAGAAGAAGAAGAAGAAGAAGAAGAAGAAGAAGAAGAAGAAGAAGAAGAAGAAGAAGAAGAAGAAGAAGAAGAAGAAGAAGAAGAAGAAGAAGAAGAAGAAGAAGAAGAAGAAAAAGAAGACACATCCGCTGCCTTTACATTCCGGGAAACATCGCGGCACCCAGTCGATCAACATTCCGAGGTCAATAAAGAAAAATCCCACACTGGAATGAATTCGAACACATGACCATCGGGCCAAGAGGCCAGGGTGCTTGCCACTGGACTCTTGTGGCTCGCGGACCAGACATAATCAACTATAAATATCATATATTCGAATCACACAACCAGTCAAATGTGACCAACCTGTGCTAGCTTCCATCTGTGCCAAGAACACATAAACAATGCAACTGCAGTTCTGGAGTGACATGTCCTTGTTTGTCAGTAAACAGACAACAGTCTGTAGATCTGACATAATAGTGCCGTTACCGGCGGACACTGGTATTTGTATACATACTTGAGGATGTGGGTCTGACCAATAGCAGACAACACTTCCTAGTGTAGCTACAGGCGGGCATCCGATTGTGTAAAAACACATTCCCGGTGTAGAACTAACCCATGGCTGATCTCAGTTCCAGAGGTCTTAGGAGCAATTAGCTGACATCACACCCCTGTGCTGATTGGCACCTTGCCGTCTTGGCAGAGAATAGTTTGTAAAATGGAGTTATACTTCTCCATAGCACAACGCCTGGGCTGAATTTAGAGACAATGTGGTGCCCATGCAGCGTGTTCCCTCTTTCGGTCTGTCTATTTACTCCAGATGGTGTCAGGTCTTAGTCAGATATGACTGAGCTACCGTATAACAGTAGTTGGTACTACCTACTTTCTGTTAGCGCCGAACGTTGGGCGGCGCTTACCAAACCCGACACCCCACATTGTGCCAACGGCTTCGGGCGGAAGAGCGCAATTGGGAGGGTACAAGCCTTACCCTGGTGCGAGGAAATGCAACCTAAAGACACAATGTCATGGCAGGGTAGACCAGGCCCTAAGCCTTGGTTGGTGGCTGGTATAGGATCGAAGCTCCGACAGGCGGACAGTTAGAGCATTGCTTTGCTGATCCGGCAGCTTCTGCAGCTTGTCTTGTTCCACATGTAGGGGTGTTACCTTTCCTCTGGAGTGAACTAGGCAGGCCGAGAGAGGGATCATGCTGCATGGGCAACACATGATCTCTATATTTTAGCCCAGACTTTGTGCTATGGAGAGGCAATAACTCCATCCCTGGTCTTAACTGGTCTCGGAATCAAAGCGAGAGGCAACTGTTACGGGTTATAGGTCCTGTCAATTGGCGTAGACATGGGGACGCCACGCGTTGCCTCTGACGGTGGGAGACACCTACAGGTGTCACTGATCAGCTACCGCCCACCTCAAGCTGGGCAGCCCCCTGGCCAATTGGGTGCTGATCAGCCACAACCTGCCTGCGTCAATGGGTGCTTGGGGCTAGGACAAAATCTGAATCGCAGGCTGTAAAACCAATGCACCACGTACAAATAAAAAGAAAATTAGAAACATCAAACTACGGCTTGCAACCTGCAACGTGAAAACAATGTGTCCAGGATTTTCCACTGACTTGACCAATATTGACGATGTGAGAAAAACGGCTGTGATTGATGCCGAACTCAATCGTCTTAACATTGATATTGCTGGCCTGCAGAAGACTCGCCTCGCTGAGGAAGGGTCACTCAGGGAAAACAATTACAACGTTTTTGGAAGTGTAAAGGGCACGCAGAATAAAGGCAACACGGTGTATGCTTTGTAGTGAGGAATTCGCTACTGGGAATGATTGAAATTCCAGCAGGAGGAAATGAAAGACTATTATCCCTGGTGGTTTTACCACTATTATTACTGCATATGCAGCGACACTCGATTCCTCTGATGATGTGAATGATTCGTTCTATGAGGAGTTAGACTCCGTGATCAAGGCAGTTCCAAAATCTGACGTACATTTATATGCTCGGTGATTTCAATGCTCGTGTGGGCAAGGACTCGAGTTCATGGCCATGTGTGCCTTGGAAAATACAACATCGGTCGCATGAATGAAAATGGGCAAAGGCTGCTGGAGCATTGCACCAGTAATGACCTATGTATTACAAACTCCTTTTTGTTAAACAAAAGAGATGCATAAGGTCACATGGAAACATCCAAGATCCGGCCATTGGCACCAGCTGGACTTCATCATCACACGGAGACAACATCTGAACCATATATCATTGACTCGAAGTTACCACAGTGCTGACTGTGATACAGATCATTCTTTAGGTTGTTGCAAGGGTTAGACTGAGACCAAAGAGAATCTACACAGCTAAACACAAATCTAGCCCCAGGATTAATATTATTAACACTCACGATCCTGAAAAGTGCTTTCAGTTTCAACAGCAACTTGAAGACGATTTCACTGATACACCAGAACATTGTACAGTAAATGAAAAGTGGGGTCAACTTAAGGAAACTCTTATAAAACTGCCGTAGGGTTTACGGCACTGTGGAACATAAGAGGCAGGACTGGTTTGCGGCAAGCAGCGAGTCTCTGCAGCCCTTGATTGATAAGAAGAAGATAGCTCTCTTAAGAAACAAGGAAAGACCAACGCGTAACACTCTGAGTGAGCTAAGGCAACCTAGGAAGAATGTGAAAAAGGCTGCCAGGCAGTTTGCAAATGATTATTGGATCAAGTTATGTGAGTCCATTCAAATCGCAAGTGATAAGGGAGACATACGAAGCATGTATGAAGGGATAAAGAAAGACTGTGGTCCAATGATCAAAAGAAGTGCACCATTGAAAACCTTGACTGGAGAAGTCATCACTGATAAGAAACAGCAGATGGACAGATGGGTAGAGCACTATTTGGAGCTTTACTCAAGTGAGACCAAACTAGCGGATGATGCCCTCAACGCCATAGAGGCTCTACCAACTCTTGACCACCTGGACACACTTCCCACCATAACAGAAGTTAAGTGTGCTATAAATGAACTTGCATCTGGCAAGGCTCCAGGTAAGGATGGGATTCCAATAGAGGTTATCAGGAGTGGGCAAGACACACTCACTCTACAGATCCACCAGCTAATAGAGCTATGCTGGCGTGAAGGACAAGTCTTACAGGATTTCAAAGATTCAAGCATCATAACACTGTACAAGAACAAGTGCGATCGGAGCGACTGCAACAACTATAGGGGTATCTCACTTCTGTGTATTGTTGGAAAAGTATTTGCCAGAATTGTTCTGCGCAGACTTCAAGTCCTAGGAGATCAAGTCTACCCCGAATCACAGTGTGTCTACCATTGATATGATATTCTCATTGCGACAAATGCAAGAAAAATGCCGTGAACAGAATCAACCACTGTTTATTGCCTTCATCGACCTCACAAAGGCATTTGATTTGGTCAGTCGTGAGGGTCTGTTCAAGGCACTAAAGAAGACTGGCTGCCCACCAACTCTTCTGTCCATTGTGGAATCGTTCCACACAGGCATGAAGGGTATAATCAAGTTTGATGGTGCAACTTCTGAAGAATTTGAAATCAAGAGTGGAGTTAAGCAAGGTTGTGTACTAGCTCCCACCCTCTTTGGAATATACTTTTCACTTCTACTGAAATATGCCTTTCGTGATCAGGATGGTGGTATATACATTCACTCACGCTCAGATGGCGGCCTCTACAATGCTCAGAGATTGAAGGCCAAGACCAAAATTAGGAGGGTACTGATCAGAGAGTTGCTTTTTGCAGATGATGCTGCAGTTACGACCCACTCTGAGGAAGAATTGCAATGTCTACTATCTGCATTCTCCAATGCTTGTTCTGAATTTGGTTTAACAATTAGCAAAAAGAAGACACAGATTATGTCACAAGGTGCACATGGAGGTACCATCAATCTTTATTGACGACGCCGAACTAGAGATGGTAGACCATTTTACATATCTAGAATCAGTGGTAAATAGCAAAGTATCCCTAGATCAGGAAATCAACATCCGGATTGGTAAAGCATCAACAACAATGAACAGGTTAAGAAAAAGAGTCTGGGAGAACAGGAAGCTTACTGCCAAAACAAAAGTCCTTGTCTATCAAGCCTGTGTCCTTAGTACTCTTCTTTATGGCAGTGAAACCTGGACAACTTACTCACACCAAGAGAAACGTTTAAACAGCTTTCATATGCGGTGTCTGCGAAGAATTCTTGGTATTAAGTGGCAAGACAAAATCACAAATACTGAAGTATTGGAAAGATCAGGTTGTGTGACAGGTTTATTCCATGCTCAGTCTTCGTAGACTTAGATGGATAGGACATCTTAGGAGGATGGATGATGGTAGAATACCAAAGGACATCTTTTTTGGTGAATTACAGATGGGTAAGAGATCTCAGGGTCGGCCTCTACTACGATACAAAGATGTGTGTAAGCGGGACATGATTGATACAGGCATTGATAATGCACATTGGGAGCAAGTCGCCGCTGAACGTGTTGCATGGAGAGCAAACATCAGAAATGGAATAAAGACAAAGGAGAAAATTATTGCAGATAAGTCACACACCGAGCGTGTGAGATGTAAGATGGTGCATGATGGTGGAAATGACCACGTGTTCACATGCACCCACTGTGAACGGACATTTACAGCGCGAATTGGCCTTATCAGTCACATTCGCTACCGCCATAGGTAAAAGTTATTATGCCTTTTTAAAGCACTAAACTATCGTCTGTCAAGACGGCAAGGTGCCAATTTACGCCAGATGAACTATCGAGTCTTTCTCTTTGTTCAATGTCGTCTTTTCAATATAACTAGCAATGACTTCCACCATGTTGTGTGTTAAACAACCTATCAAATATGACGTGCTATTGATGATGCAGACAATTGTTGGTGTGTAGGTTTTGCAACGTAATACCTGTTGATCCATTTCGCTATGTGTTAATTACTTGAGTGCGAATACACATTGTCATACGTAATCCAAGTAAATAGTTAGCTATTCTGGAATATACTTTTGAATAAGTCAACACATACTTAAAAATGGACGGGTCGACTTTACACGATCAGTCGTAGCCCAGCTATTATAGCTTTCCACAAACACCTCTGTCGCCTAGTATTTCCCCACGCGAGATTAATTTCTCACCTTTCTCTGATATTCCCCATGAATTATTTCATACGTTTCTTAGAATTGGTTCTATGTAACATGCAAGAATTCTTTATCCAATGACAAGGACTTATTGCTTAAAACGTTCTTCGTTTCGTAGAATGACTTATTGCATATAACTTTCTTCGTTTCGCAGAATGCAGTGTTTGCTTGCCATATTCGGCTAAAACTCTCTAATTTTTAGCGTTTTTCTTCTCTGCCCACATCTTCAACATTCGTCTAACACACTACAACTCCACTGCCCCAAGTGTTTTCTTGTCATTAATCATTGCTCTCATTGTCGTAGCCCTGCATCGTGGTCTAGTCTCTCTCCACCCCTTTGGACTTGATATTCTTGCAGTCTGGTCAAAGTTGCAGAATCGTATCTATCCTTTTATTCATTTACTCGCCCGTCCTACATGAGGGTGTTCAGGATATCAGCCTGGTCTGCTGCCCATCCGCGCGCCCCACGAAAGCCAAGATCCGCAAGCCTATATCCTCGTTGGTTTACTCTAACACTGGCAACGTGACACATATTTATGAATATACATGTTAGATACTCACTGTCGATGTGTTTGTACGAACAGTATCAGAGAAGATGTCGTTTCCACATAGAAGAGGGTAGTCCGCCTTTCACATGTCTGAAGGCGAATTACACATAAGCTGCTGGATCCATATTTTTATCTACCAATCGTCAATTGCCGGTTGGTGTGGGGAAAATGTCACACCGCCTGCTTATACTTCCCAAGATATGTCCTGGTAGTCATTGTTTTATGAGTCGACCTGAGAGATCAGATGAATTGTAATAGCCCGCTTCGGTGTGAATTCTAACCCATGACACCAGGCTGGCAGGCAGACGTCTAGTCAGTACGTTACCGCGGGTCCTGTTAGACCGACAGAGAAGATGCTGGGTAGTTTGATCTCATGGCATTGAGGAACGCAGGTATACAATCTCAACACAAGCAGAAGACTGTGGACAGATACAATTACCAGCTCTCCACGGCATGAACTATCAGATGTCCTGCACTGGTCTTGCAACAACCAGTGAAAAGTCCCAATAAGCACCAGTTAGAGTCTGACTGTTTCCCCTGGGCTTTCCTCGGAGTACTGAGTGTCTATCAGTGTGTAGCTTCTGTGTTTAAATTCACCAAGAGTAACCAAGGTTTTACATTTTAACGTGTATGTATGTCACTTCCGGTCCCCATGATGTCGGTTAGGCATTGAACCATTAAGTCCTCAAGCGTGTTTCTGCCTGTACCTACGGTTTGCATTAGCATTTTCCTCATGTTGACCTGATAGTACATGGTTCCGTAGCCCTGCTACCGAGTGAGTGCGTGGCGCGACACTGTGAGCTCCGAGATTCTTGCGGAATGCTTTTTTTTATCTGTCCGCTGCTGTTTGCACAGCGAACTGTATGTTCGGAACAATGGATGGCTGTCGCTGAAATGACAGGTTTGCCTTTTCGGTTCTGTGATGAAATCCACTGTCGTTAACCTCAGATGATAGAAATTACCAAAGACTGTCTTTATGCACAGCTGCAGTTGTTTACAACAAGTGGCAGATAGATCAAACGGCACCGCCGACCTTGAGAATTGCCTGTTGGACAGAGAGTATTTCTGACGAATTGTCTGCCCCTAAAAAACACCTGCTGTTGACAGAAGAAATGAAGTCTATAGATCCCGGGCGGGAGGGACCTTTGATGTACGGGAAAATAGTCCGGACCGGGAGGCAACCTGGGGGAGGGTTACATCGAATGACGTGACTAGGACAATCCTAGGCTGAATGAGGACAAATTTGTTATCGTTAGTTTTACAGCAAGAGTGTGGGCCTGGGTGGAAGTGTTTTGACTCGCGCTGTTTTAATTCGCAAAGAATCTAGCATGTTCGATATCAACTAATGTTGAGGAGCATGTGTCCTTTATGGCAAGCATAGATTCGATGTGGGATAGGGCTGAGTGTTTATAAGGTATTTACAATAAATCGTTTAGATGTAAATAATGTGGAATAATCTAGTGTTGGATATAACTAGAGTTTAGGTCATTACATAGTGTAATTAGGCCTAATTAATTTAGGCAGTAGCATGGTTGAAACTAGCTAGAGTAGTGAAGTGATAATTGGCTCTGTTAGTTGAAAATAGAGTAGTGAAGTATTGATAAGCCTTACTAGTCGAGAATTGAGTAATGGGGGATAATTGGGATATTCCAGTGGGTGCTCCCTGGTGGGCGGGGTTCCGCATTCTGTTGTTGTTGTTTTTTTCTTCTTCTTGTCTTGGCCTGATGAACACCAATGTGTTGAGTTCATCTGTCCCTGACAGAGTTAGGTTCAATGTATTTTTCTGAGCAAGGCCGATGGCCCATGATCATCTAATAAGGATCAGTGACGGGGAGGCTATCAACAGTTGTGTTATATATTTTACAGGTTCCCTCTGGTTGGGATGAAGAACACAGAACCTTTGAAAAATCAGATCCCAGATAATTGTTGGTGCAGGAAGATTGGCCAGCAACTTTCTCAAATGGGCTATGCTAGAAGAAGTTGATAAACATTGCTCGTTGGAGCTGAATAGTATAAGTATCCTACATGATAAATACTGATAAGCATTACTAAGAAGATTACACAATATCTGTGGACCGCAACATAGTAATGAGTTTTGATTTCATGCCATTCGTGAAAACACCAGTGGTGATGGATGTTCAGTCCACTTATTACTAGATCAGTAGGGACTGACTGTTCACATTAGATGAAACCCAAACATTGAAGAGTGGTTGTTCCAAGTATCAAGGAAATCATAACATTAAGACATATCTAGAAAATAAAGACATCTATTTGAGACTAGATACAATAACTGTTTTAAGAGTGAAAACGGTAGAACATTTCGCAAGATAGAAAAACAGGTCGAGGCCGAGGAAGAGACTCCAGACCAGGATAAACCACCTGTAGTGGAATTGGTAGAGGTTAACGGTCGTTAAGTGGGGTGTTTGTACGACACAGGACTGGACGGGGAGGCCGTGATTTCTGCGGATCTGGTACATCCAGAACAATTCACAGGTGAGACCATGGAGATACAGCCTGCACAGAGGAGTGCTGTAGCCATGAAGTTGCCCATTGCTAATGTGGAGATTCGGTCAAGGTATGTCACCGGCACAATCAAGGCCGCTGTATTAACCGATCCCATTTTTCCAGTAATCCTTGGTTGCCGGTATGTCTTTCTGGGAATGCCCAGGGAGCCAATCCATATGGGAGCAATACAGACTCGCTCTCAGACGAGAACGGAAGAGGCAGAAGCAATTGTGACTAACCCACTGCCGGGGGAGCTACGAACTGCCCAGAGTGAGGATGCTACTTTACGTCCTTGCTACAAAAAGCTGCAGAAAAGTGCTGATCCACCAGGACGGGGTCAGTACTACATGAAGAATAGGATACTTTACAGGAGATCAGATTTCATGGTCATCAGAGCTCCTGGAGGAGGACATGTCTTAAGAGAAGGACACGACTTCGGTGAGGTCCATTGTGCTGATTCTTGTGATGTCGTGTTATCCTTGCCATGATGAGTGGACTCTGATCATGAACTTTGTAGTGTGACCTCCACATTTACATTAGAATACCCAACACACATTTTCTTCGCATACACGCCTCACGTACATTACACTTTTTCTTTTAATAAATTAATCTTTATTAATTGTTGGAAGAATGAGTTGTTGAATATCTTGCGTTGGGGAAGAATGAGAGGGGGCATAGTACGACAGTGAGAGAGAGATAGGAAAAGGTGTCCACGGGCTGATGGAGTGTGTTGGACGGAAGCTGGTGGATTCTCCAGGTTATTAGAAAGGGGGTAAAATATAATGTGGGTGTTGACTCCCCTCACTTCAGGGACGACACTTTAGATAAAGACACGACAGGTTCACAGGTGCATGTTTCAGGATACTTCTGGGGTCGTCGCTGGAGCTACAGGAGTTCGCGCTTTGTGCTGTAGTTTCGGCGGGTCGCTCTGAGGAAAGAGACCGAGCATTGTGGGATAAAACCCGGGTCAATGAAGTCTTTCTGGTGACTGCCGATTCCATCGATGACGAACTGTCTTTTTTGTGGAGGACTTTTATGTTGGCATTCTATTGGCGGCATTATGCACAGTGTTCCTGTGCGGGCTGTTGGCTTACCAAGACTCCTGTCTGTTCCACTTTTCACACTGGGCAATGAGGAGCATTTTGTATGACATTCACTGGCACAGAAACGGAGCATAATGGAGACGACCCGTTGCCGTGAAGTTGGAACCTCGACTAATTAACTTTAACGTATATGTGTTTATGGCATTGAAAAAATGCTGGGAGGCTGATACTGGAATCACAATAAAGACAACATTTGAATTGAAAGCTCGACGAATGGAAAATCCCACACACGCGGATCTTTCGATAAACGTCTTTATCAACGAACAAGAAAAACAAACCAAACATCAATAAAACGTCTTAATTCGGACGATGGCTTGTAGTTCACATTTACAATTATGCATTGTGGATAAAATGAAACAGTGAAGTAAAATATTAAACTGTCCAATTTGTGTAATAGTAAAGTGTATCATTATTGCTTTATTAATGTGCTGACATTTATGACTAACCAGGACAATCGAAAACAGACTGGATACTGCGAAACGTCTCCTTGATAGCTGACAAACTGAACAAACGTGACAAGCTATGGCTGGACAAATTTACAGAGTTGAAACAACAAGTCGACTCTCTCCCGAAGAAGGTTTCCGATATAATTCGGGATTGGACAATGGGACAGGTACTGTCTTACTTATAATGCCTTATTTCAAATATGTATAGCTATGATGACATGTACCAGACGATAAGGTCACATATTATATAATCGGAACATCAATGCAGTGAGAGAACTAGAAATATTAGATGCGAATGGTCTTGGCTGTGGCATTATATGGCCATATAAATGTAGCAACAAGATTATGCTTGTCCGGAATCTTCTTCTTCTTTGCGTTCATCCGGAGTGTTTTTTTCAGATGTGATTGCGGTGTGTCTAAGTTATGCGCCCTGGGCCGAAACCCGTAGGCCAACACAACCGGCTTTAGCGTGCTTTTTTGACCAGATAGCATTCCTGGGAGACTCTAACTTTTGCGGTACCATCCACAACCTATCTGGACAAGTTGGAATGGTCGAAGACAACGGTCATCCCTCAAAGGAAGGCAGGGACAGTCCATAGCATGTTCCGCCATCCAAGGTGGCTTCCATAGTTGCAGGGCCGACACATAGCGCCCCGGTGCTGGGCTCACCGAGGGAATCGTCACGTCCTGCATGAAGAAGAACTTAGCTTGGCACACTTCAAGCCATAGGCATGTCGGTGGCAAAAGCCTCTCAGTGGCACGAAATGGAATATTGCCTGGATAGCAAACGCATTACGTGGAAAGTCACCCACAAAAGCACACTGTCAAAAGCACCCTGTCAGCAGACTACATTCTTCTGGTTTATAGAGGAAAAGCCTGTGGTGAACGGAGGGCGCAATATACGCAATATAACAGCCATGTAAGGTCTGTAAGGTGTGGAATGCGCCTGGACCTGCAGCCAGCAGGGTTAGGATTGGCTAGCCTCTCCCAGGAGGGGTGAAGAGCGAAAATTAGTAGCCTGCCGATGACCCGCAGACTACACAAGTCAACCCCCAACTCCACGTGGTGCAGACCGGGCAACCATGACCGCGAGGTCATGGGCTAACGGGGCTATGGCTCGCCATAGGGGATGGACTCCTGTGGTCAGATTAGTGTCCTAAATCTGATTAGTGTCCATACTGCTCGTAGAAAAACTAAGAAGTATAAACGGACTGACCCAAACTGCTATCGACTCGGCAATGTTAATGGACTACGAGATAGATCAGCGATTCAAAAAATAGGCACAATGAACGTCTGTGGTTTCAATAGTAAAGAAGAAGAGCTTATAGAAACAATGGAGAAGAGGAATATTGGTCTGATGGGAATAGCGGACACCAGAACAAATGGGAAAGGATGCAAGGAGCTCCACCACAGTTACACGTTTGTTTACTCTGGAGTAGAACAGCAAGAAAGTTCAAGACACGGTGTGGGAATAGTCATAGAACCACGGCTAGCAAGAGGAATACTAGAAATAAAATATATATCAGAAAGAATCATAACAGTGAGAATAAAAGAACAAACAATCACAACATATGTACAGATATACGCACCATGTAATGCACACAATAATGAGCAAGAATGCGAGGACTTCTACGAAGACATACATGATGTGCTAAATAAAATAGATAAGCAGGACAACATCATAGTTATGGGAGACTTCAATGCAAGACTAGGACATAACAGAGTGGGCATAGAAAAACACCTCGGAGCATTTGGAGATCAGCAAAATGAAAGGAATGATAACGGAAGTAGACTGATAGAGCTTTGCAGCCAACACGACCTCTATATAACAAACACATTCTATAAACATACAGATTCGCAAGTATACACCTGGTATAAATGGAACAATCTAGATACTAATAGCCAAATTGATTTTATATTAACAAGAAATAACAGAAAGAGAAATATATTAGATGCAAGAGCAGTGCCCAATTTCAGTATAAACACAGATCATAAAGCAGTCGAGTCAAATGGTTTGGCCATGCAAGTAGGCTACCAGTCAACAGCATGCCACAACAAGCAATGATGTACAGACCAGATGGAAACAGAGGAAGAGGCCGACCACGTAAACGCTGGACGGAGGTAATAACAGAATCCATGGGAATGTCGATATACGAAGCCCATAACCGGGCACTCTCACGAAGTTTATACTTCACCTCGACACCGCAAGGTACAAGAGGAACATGATGAGATGAGATGAGACAGCCATGTGCAGTACGTGACGATTCCTTGGGTGAGCCCAGTACCAGAGCGCCATATGTCGGCTCTGCCATTATTGAAGCCTCCTTGGATGGCGGGGAATACTTATGGGCTTCCCCTGCCTTCCATTTGGGACTGTCCGGGATGTTTTCTGCTGTTCCTTGACATGGTGACGCAAGTTACAAGTGCCTCTACAGTAACGGGCTCTACCTATTATTATTATTATTATTATTATTATTATTATTATTATTATTATTATTATTATTATTATTATAGAATGTCGGCGCTGTGGCGATTCGTAATCCCGCAAACGGCTTTCGACGCACAGCTGCGGTTGATTTGAAGCAGACCGGCTTGAGCTGGTTTTCATACAACAGTATAAGTGCCGGTCTTCAGAAAGCAAGGCAAACTACTGAACGTAAACTTGTCTAGAAATCACAAACAGCCACACAATTCTTGGGTTGACCGCGACGTCGTGTAAAGGACATGCAACAAACTAATGTATAATAGAATAGCCAGTGCGAATGTATTTCCAGGGATCGCATCTCATTCTTATGTCCAACATCTCTTGTCATTTCAGCCAGTGGGGTGCTCGTGTTATCGGAGAATGCCACATACAAACGGCAGGGAGAAGTTTCTTCTGTCTGGCAAAGTTCTGGCGCTGTGTGACACAGAGACTGATGGTGGAGGTTGGGTAGTCATTCAGGTGATTTATCTAGAATTTTATTTTCAAGCTAGCACAAGTTAGGATGTTTAGGATTCGCTATAGTATAGTGGATAGTACGCGGGCCATGTGGTTAGGCGCATGTACCGGCGTATTTATGGGATAGGCATAAAACTGTAAACACGTCTCGAAGCTGTCAATCAGAGTGCGAATATACAACTGGAGAAAGGCACCTGGAAGACATGCCCTAGGTACTCCTGCTTCCAGAGGGCGTCAAGAAGTTAAAGAGGCCGAAATATTCGTGAAAGGGGGACATCTTCTGACGATGGAAACCCCATATTCTGCTGCTCCACGGAGAAATCCCCATCGAGGCGGATTATATAATTGACGTAGTCCGCCAGGTCGACCCAGACTGCGTACCGGAAATAAGATAAGGCAGTAAAGGCGGCGTAATATTGATCACATGTCACATCCAGTGTGGATTCGGCTATAACAATTGTGGGGTTAGTACCGTGTGCCCAATACGTGCAGCTCACAACGTGCATCAGGATACTTTAGTTTGTACTTTATTTAGAGACAACTATAGTACTGGCAAAAGTACTTAGCGTAATCTTGCCAAGAAATCAACAATCAGCTGAAATATGCTGATGTTGACAGACAGCGATGTCCTGTAAAGGATATGCGAAACATTTTTCCTTTTTTTGTTATATTACTGGCACATATCTTTTACTTTGTACCTTATGTAGAAACACGTTATTACTGGCACGGTTCCTTTACATTGTTCTATATATAGAAACGCGTATATTAATGGCAAGGATAGTGCGTTGTAGTTGTTGTTATTATTGTTTTCACATTTCACTATTTTTTTTGGGTCGTTATTGTCGACGTTATTATTTGAGTATGTAAATAGTGGTAGTAGTAGTATTAGTAGTTGTAGTATTGGTGGTGGCGGTAAAAGTAATAGTGATAATGGTGGTAATAGTAGTTATAGTAGTGGTGTTGATAACAGTAGTAGTAGTAGTAGTAGTACTCACAAAAGCGAGACTGGTTATTATCAGACTAGGAACAGTCTGGTTTGTGTGATGTCTATATTTTATTGTCTTGGTTTAATGTTCTCTGTTTAACTGGCTCTGGGCCGAAGAGGTTACGAATGCAATTTCTAATTCGTACCGCGTTCGAAGCACAGCGGTAGCGATTTGGAAGCAGATTACTTTGCGTTGGTTTTCATACAATGGTATGAGAGCCAGTAGTTCAGAAAGCAATGGAAACTACTGAACATAAACTTACCCAGGAATAACAAACAGCCAAAAAAATCTTGACTGCTATGTCCTGTGAAGGATATACAACTAACATTTCATTGTGTATTAATGCATTGTTTGGATTCATGTTCTTAGAGGCGTGTGCGGGGAGATGTAGACTTCTACAGAGGCTGGGAAGAATACAAGAAAGGGTTTGGAACCCCGGACACCGACTTCTGGATTGGAAATGACATTATTCACAATCTCACGTCACAGGTAGTTTGAATTTTATATCGTTTGTTTTCTTTGACGTTGCAATTTTGTTTGTCTTTGATAAGTTTGTGATTGACTTCACGACTCTATTTGAACTCAAGCGTAGTCCATCGCTTGCTACTATCTCTAATGCACTGCACTAATATTTGCCAGTGGATTAGCTTTCCCTATTATCAATGTGCGGTCTCCGTGGCGATGGCGTTGCGGACGCGATTCGTAATGCCACTTACCCGCATTCGAAATACAGCGGCGACCGTGTGGCGCTGGTTTTAATGTGTTGGTATGGGAGCCGGTCGGTCAAAAAGCAATGGTAAACCACTGAACGTAAATACTTGCCAAAGCATCAACAACGACATTATAATGCTAGTGTTGATGTGCAACTTAAAAAACAAAAACAAAGTATCAATGTAAATCGCCATCAGTCTAACCCAACTCCGACTGATGTAGTACTTGAACGCTCTTAGACATTTGCTCATGATGACCTTTGTTCGACACAGTAATGTCGCTATTCATAGACGTGGCAGTAGGTTAGCCACCAGGTCAAAATCTCAGTGCATAATGTCGCTATTCTTGGACTTGGCAGTAGGTTATCCACCGGGTCAGAATCTCAGTGCATAATGTCGCTATTTATAAACGTGACAGTCTGGGTACTCAGCAGATCAGAAACACAGTGGAGAATGTCGCTATTCATGGGCGTGGCAGTATGTCACCCCCCAGGTCAGAAACACAGTGGAGAATGTCTCTACTTATGGCTATGGCAGTAGGTTACCCACCAGATCAGAAACTCAGTGGAGAATGTCACTATATACAGATATGGCAGTAGGTTACCCACCAGGTCAGAAACTCAGTGGAGAATGTCGCTATATACAGATATGGCAGTAGGTTACCCAACAGGTCAGAAACTCAGTGGAGAATGTCGCTATATATAGATATGGCAGTAGGTTACCCAACAGGTCAGAAACTCAGTGGAGAATGCCGCTATATATACATATGGCAGTAGGTTAGCCACCAGGTCACAAACTCAGTGGATAATGTCGCTATTCATATACGTGGCAGTAGGTTAGCCACCAGGTGAGAATTTCAGTGGAGAATGTCGCTATTTATGGACGTAGTATTAGGTTATCCACCGGGTCAGAATCTCAGTGCATAATGTCGCTATTTATAAACGTGACAGTGGGGTACTCAGCAGATCAGAAACACAGTGGAGAATGTCGCTATTTATGGTCGTAGCAGTACGTCGCCCACAAGGTCAAAAACACAGTGGAGAATGTCGCTATTCATGGGCGTGGCAGTATGTCACCCACCAGGTCAGAAACACAGTGGAGAATGTCTCTACTTATGGCTATGGCAGTAGGTTACCCACCAGATCAGAAACTCAGTGGAGAATGTCACTATATACAGATATGGCAGTAGGTTACCCACCAGGTCAGAAACTCAGTGGAGAATGTCGCTATATACAGATATGGCAGTAGGTTACCCAACAGGTCAGAAACTCAGTGGAGAATGTCGCTATATATAGATATGGCAGTAGGTTACCCAACAAGTCAGAAACTCAGTGGAGAATGCCGCTATATATACATATGGCAGTAGGTTACACAACAGGTCAGAAACTCAGTGTAGAATGTCACTATATACAGATATGGCAGTAGGTTACCCAACAGGTCAGAAACTCAGTGGAGAATGTCGCTGTATACAGATATGGCAGTAGGTTACCCACCAGGTCAGAAACTCATTGGAGAATGTCACTATATACAGATATGGCAGTAGGTTACCCACCAGGTCAGAAACTCAGTGGAGAATGTCGCTATATACAGATATGACAGTAGGTTACCCAACAGGTCAGAAACTCAGTGGAGAATGTCGCTGTATCCAGATATGGCAGTAGGTTACCCACCAGGTCAGAAACTCATTGGAGAATGTCACTATATACAGATATGGCAGTAGGTTACCCACCAGGTCAGAAACTCAGTGGAGAATGTCGCTATATACAGATATGACAGTAGGTTACCCAACAGGTCAGAAACTCAGTGGAGAATGTCGCTATATATAGATATGGCAGTAGGTTACCCAACAGGTCAGAAACTCAGTGGAGAATGCCGCTATATTTAGATATGGCAGTAGGTTACACAACAGGTCAGAACTCAGTGTAGAATGTCAATATATACAGATATGGCAGTAGGTTACCCAACAGGTCAGAAACTCAGTGTAGAATGTCGCTATATATAGATATGGCAGTAGGTTACCCAACAGGTCAGAAACTCAGTGGGGAATGTCGCTATATATAGATATGGCAGTAGGTTACCCAACAGGTCAGAAACTCAGTGGAGAATGTCGCTATATACAGATATGGCAGTAGGTTACCCACCAGGTCAGAAACTCAGTGGATAATGTCACTATATACAGATATGGCAGTAGGTTACCCAACAGGTCAGAAACTCAGTGGAGAATGTCGCTATATATAGATATGGCAGTAGGTTACACACCAGGTCAGAAACTCAGTGGAGAATGTCGCTATATACAGATATGGCAGTAGGTTACCCAACAGGTCAGAAACTCAGTGGAGAATGTCGCTATATACAGATATGGCAGTAGGTTAGCCACCAGGTCACAAACTCAGTGGATAATGTCGCTATTCATATACGTGGCAGTAGGTTAGCCACCAGGTGAGAATTTCAGTGGAGAATGTCGCTATTTATGGACGTAGTATTAGGTTATCCACCGGGTCAGAATCTCAGTGCATAATGTCGCTATTTATAAACGTGACAGTGGGGGTACTCAGCAGATCAGAAACTCAGTGGAGAATGTCGCTGTATACAGATATGGCAGTAGGTTACCCACCAGGTCAGAAACTCATTGGAGAATGTCACTATATACAGATATGGCAGTAGGTTACCCACCAGGTCAGAAACTCAGTGGAGAATGTCGCTATATACAGATATGACAGTAGGTTACCCAACAGGTCAGAAACTCAGTGGAGAATGTCGCTATATATAGATATGGCAGTAGGTTACCCAACAGGTCAGAAACTCAGTGGAGAATGCCGCTATATATAGATATGGCAGTAGGTTACCCACCAGGTCAGAAACTCAGTGGATAATGTCACTATATACAGATATGGCAGTAGGTTACCCAACAGGTCAGAAACTCAGTGGAGAATGTCGCTGTACACAGATATGGCAGTAGGTTACCCACCAGGTCAGAAACTCATTGGAGAATGTCACTGTATACAGATATGGCAGTAGGTTA
The DNA here is from genome assembly GCA_014155875.1 of Cepaea nemoralis. NCBI lineage: Eukaryota > Metazoa > Mollusca > Gastropoda > Stylommatophora > Helicidae > Cepaea > Cepaea nemoralis. The sequence continues at coordinate 217,367 of JACEFZ010025619.1, read as the reverse complement.
CCCACCAGGTCAGAAACTCAGTGGAGAATGTCGCTATATACAGATATGACAGTAGGTTACCCGACAGGTCAGAAACTCAGTGGAGAATGTCGCTATATATAGATATGGCAGTAGGTTACCCAACAGGTCAGAAACTCAGTGGAGAATGCCGCTATATATAGATATGGCAGTAGGTTACACAACAGGTCAGAAACTCAGTGTAGAATGTCAATATATACAGATATGGCAGTAGGTTACCCAACAGGTCAGAAACTCAGTGTAGAATGTCGCTATATATAGATATGGCAGTAGGTTACCCAACAGATCAGAAACTCAGTGGAGAATGTCGCTATATACAGATATGGCAGTAGGTTACCCAACAGGTCAGAAACTCAGTGGAGGATGTCGCTATATATAGATATGGCAGTAGGTTACCCAACAGGTCAGAAACGCAGTGGAGAATGTCGCTATATACAGATATGGCAGTAGGTTACCCACCAGGTCAGAAACTCAGTGGAGAATGTCACTATATACAGATATGGCAGTAGGTTACCCAACAGGTCACAAACTCAGTGGAGAATGTCGCTATATATAGATATGGCAGTAGGTTACCCAACAAGTCAGAAACACAGTGGAGAATGTCGCTATATATAGATATGGCAGTAGGTTACACAATAGGTCAGAAACTCAGTGGAGAATGTCACTATATACAGATATGGCAGTAGGTTACCCAACAGGTCAGAATCTCAGTGGAGAATGTCGCTATATATAGATATGGCAGTAGGTTACCCAACAGGTCAGAAACTCAGTGGAGAATGTCACTATATACAGATATGGCAGTAGGTTACCCAACAGGTCAGAATCTCAGTGGAGAATGTCGCTATATATAGATATGGCAGTAGGTTACACAACAGGTCAGAAACTCAGTGGAGAATGTCACTATATACAGATATGGCAATAGGTTACACAACAGGTCAGAAACTCAGTGGAGAATGTCGCTATATATAGATATGGCAGTAGGTTACACAACAGGTCAGAAACTCAGTGGAGAATGTCACTATATACAGAAATGGCAGCAGGTTACCCACCAGGTCAGAAACTCAGTGGAGAATGTCGCTATTCATGGGCGTGGCAGTATGTCACCCACCAGGTCAGAAACACAGCGGAGAATATCTCTACTTATAGCTATGGCAGTAGGTTACCCACCAGGTCAGAAACTCAGTGGAGAATGTCGCTATATATAGATATGGCAGTAGGTTACCCAACAGGTCACAAACTCAGTGGAGAATGTCGCTATATACAGATATGGCAGTAGGTTACCCACCAGGTCAGAAACTCAGTGGAGAATGTCGCTATATACAGACATGGCAGTAGGTTACCCAACAGGTCAGAAATTCAGTTGAGAATGTCGCTATATACAGATATGGCAGTAGGTTAGCCACCAGGTCACAAACTCAGTGGATAATGTCGCTATATACAGATATGACAGTAGGTTACCCAACAGGTCAGAAACTCAGTGGAGAATGTCGCTATATATAGATATGGCAGTAGGTTACCCAACAGGTCAGAAACTCAGTGGAGAATGCCGCTATATATAGATATGGCAGTAGGTTACACAACAGGTCAGAAACTCAGTGTAGAATGTCAATATATACAGATATGGCAGTAGGTTACCCAACAGGTCAGAAACTCAGTGTAGAATGTCGCTATATATAGATATGGCAGTAGGTTACCCAACAGGTCAGAAACTCAGTGGGGAATGTCGCTATATATAGATATGGCAGTAGGTTACCCAACAGGTCAGAAACTCAGTGGAGAATGTCGCTATATACAGATATGGCAGTAGGTTACCCACCAGGTCAGAAACTCAGTGGATAATGTCACTATATACAGATATGGCAGTAGGTTACCCAACAGGTCAGAAACTCAGTGGAGAATGTCGCTTTATATAGATATGGCAGTAGGTTACACACCAGGTCAGAAACTCAGTGGAGAATGTCGCTATATATAGATATGGCAGTAGGTTACCCAACAGGTCAGAAACTCATTGGAGAATGTCACTATATACAGATATGGCAGTAGGTTACCCAACAGGTCAGACACTCAGTGGAGAATGTCGCTATATACAGATATGGCAGTAGGTTACCCACCAGGTCAGAAACTCAGTGGAGAATGTCACTATATACAGATATGGCAGTAGGTTACCCAACAGGTCAGAAACTCAGTGGAGAATGTCGCTATATATAGATATGGCAGTAGGTTACCCAACAGGTCAGAAACTCAGTGGAGAATGTCGCTATATATATAGATATGGCAGTAGGTTACACAACAGGTCAGAAACTCAGTGGAGAATGTCACTATATACAGATATGGCAGTAGGTTACCCAACAGGTCAGAAACTCAGTGGAGAATGTCGCTATATACAGATATGGCAGTAGGTTACCCACCAGGTCAGAAACTCAGTGGAAATGTCGCTATATACAGATATGGCAGTAGGTTACCCAACTGGTCAGAAACTCAGTGGAGATTGTCGCTATATACAGATATGGCAGTAGGTTAGCCACCAGGTCACAAACTCAGTGGATAATGTCGCTAATCATATACGTGGCAGTAGGTTAGCCACCAGGTGAGAATTTCAGTGGAGAATGTCGCTATTTATGGACGTAGTATTAGGTTATCCACAGGGTCAGAAACTCAGTGGAGAATGTCACTATATACAGATATGGCAGTATGTTACCCAACAGGTCAGAAACTCAGTGGAGGATGTCGCTATATATAGATATGGCAGTAGGTTACCCAACAGGTCAGAAACGCAGTGGAGAATGTCGCTATATACAGATATGGCAGTAGGTTACCCACCAGGTCAGAAACTCAGTGGAGAATGTCACTATATACAGATATGGCAGTAGGTTACCCAACAGGTCACAAACTCAGTGGAGAATGTCGCTATATATAGATATGGCAGTAGGTTACCCAACAAGTCAGAAACACAGTGGAGAATGTCGCTATATATAGATATGGCAGTAGGTTACACAATAGGTCAGAAACTCAGTGGAGAATGTCACTATATACAGATATGGCAGTAGGTTACCCAACAGGTCAGAATCTCAGTGGAGAATGTCGCTATATATAGATATGGCAGTAGGTTACCCAACAGGTCAGAAACTCAGTGGAGAATGTCACTATATACAGATATGGCAGTAGGTTACCCAACAGGTCAGAATCTCAGTGGAGAATGTCGCTATATATAGATATGGCAGTAGGTTACACAACAGGTCAGAAACTCAGTGGAGAATGTCACTATATACAGATATGGCAATAGGTTACACAACAGGTCAGAAACTCAGTGGAGAATGTCGCTATATATAGATATGGCAGTAGGTTACACAACAGGTCAGAAACTCAGTGGAGAATGTCACTATATACAGAAATGGCAGCAGGTTACCCACCAGGTCAGAAACTCAGTGGAGAATGTCGCTATTCATGGGCGTGGCAGTATGTCACCCACCAGGTCAGAAACACAGCGGAGAATATCTCTACTTATAGCTATGGCAGTAGGTTACCCACCAGGTCAGAAACTCAGTGGAGAATGTCGCTATATATAGATATGGCAGTAGGTTACCCAACAGGTCACAAACTCAGTGGAGAATGTCGCTATATACAGATATGGCAGTAGGTTACCCACCAGGTCAGAAACTCAGTGGAGAATGTCGCTATATACAGATATGGCAGTAGGTTACCCAACAGGTCAGAAATTCAGTTGAGAATGTCGCTATATACAGATATGGCAGTAGGTTAGCCACCAGGTCACAAACTCAGTGGATAATGTCGCTATTCATATACGTGGCAGTAGGTTAGCCACCAGGTGAGAATTTCAGTGGAGAATGTCGCTATTTATGGACGTAGTATTAGGTTATCCACCGGGTCAGAAACTCAGTAGAGAATGCCGCAATTTATAGACTTTGCAGTAGTTTCCTACCAGGTCGAAAACTCAGTGGAGAATATCGCTATTTATGGACGTGACAGTGGTTTACCCACCAGATCAGAAACTCAGTTGAGACTGCATTAAGTCCTAATTAACCTATTCAGGGCCGAAGGATAATAGATTGTGACATCTGACCTCCTTTTTGAATTGAAGGACAGTGTATCACCATACAAGGTTCATCGGAATATTTTTTTTGTTTCGAGGTATCTGCTCATCTGTAATGCTCAGTGAAGGGAAAGTTACATTATAATACTTGTTCATTTGATTACATGCCATGTGTGGTTCAAATTTACTTTTTTGTATGACAAACAATGCTTCCTGATATGCTTCCCACAGTGGCAGAACGGCCTGGAGAAGTGTGACATCCCCAGTGAGAGTACTTTGAAAAGGATTAGGGTTTCAGACATTCAGATCAACAACTGTATTTACCCCGGTAGAAGTTTTATTACTTGTTGAAGACATCGCATCGCTCGATGTTACATTCTCCGTAGATGTAATAATCAGGCAGAAACTGCTGATGTAATGTTCAGCGCTGTCCCCCACATATTCCAGGCCACTGTATAATGAGGTAGAGGTAGCCGTTCTCTTAATCGACGCCTTACCTTATGTTGTATGTTAAAGAGAAATAATTGGAGACGAATCCCACAATTCTAATAGCCAACTGTTATAAGACAACCTGGAATGCTTCGATAAGACTCCCTAGGGATGAAGACAGATCATAAGGTAAGGTTTTCTAACACAGGGCCTGCAGAGCACAGGAAAGCTACTGAACTTCAGAAAGGAGAACACTCACTCTTGGTACAATGAAAGTCCGTGCGATTATCCTGCCACATTCTGCTCTACACGGATGATGCCGCTTGATTAGTATTATCCATGATAACACACATAAAACTTAAACACATATTAACAAGTAAATAAACAACTCCGTGTTATATCTGATAACATTATAATAGGATAACATGAGAGGGGGATTATATATTCATGTGACAACTCAAATAATTAACGCATCAATAAAAGACATACTAATTATCTCTTATTGTTAGTTACTATTCTGATGCCCTCACAAAGAACGAATTAAACTAACACAGATCTATCACCAGAAAGCTTCTAACGGTTGTTTCGATCACCTCAGATGATATCAATATGTTTACGAGTCCATCCAAACCATAAGACGATAAATGTCAATTGTGTTAACCATATCCATCACAGAAGTGTCCATGACTAACACACAAGAGGAAAAATATTAATTTCTCTATAGGAGTCTCTGAAATAAATTTACTACTATGGTCGGGATTCTGTTGGTGTTGGTACTTTTAAACTAGAGGGTAGGAGGAAAACTCAGCTGGACGCCACCATGCTGGGGAGTCTTCTTGCATCAAAGGATTCATTGATACAAAATGGAGATTTGCTCTTTCAACAGTAAAGAGGCCATCTCCACATCCTGCATTGCCTTGATCATCCCGATGACAATCTTCAACATTCAGGTATATACCCCTGTGTCAGCCAAACAAAGACCACCACTCTCTGTAAAAACATATGCCAAACATATAGCCATACATTCAAAACATAGGAGGGGGGGGGGGCGGACGAAGGAAAAAAATAGACAGAGAGAGATGTGTGGGGGGGGGGGGGGTGAAGGAATTATTACATAGAAGAAAGCCAAAATAGGCCTTATCAGCCAACTTAGAACTCATGGCTCCACACTTTCAACCCCACTGGATGAAATGAATGGTCATCAATATTCTTGATGGACAAACACCACATAGAAGCGGGATCGCCAGAATCCAACATTTGGATGTGTTAGATACGCAGATTATACAGTCTTGATTGCAGACAATGAACAGGACCTGCAAAAGTTAGTAGATGCGGTTGTTGCACACAATGATTAACTAGGGTTAGAACTGAATATTAAGAAGACACAGATTATGGTCGTCACTGGGAAGAAGGAAATACCACAATGTGATATACGAGTAAATGGGCATATTCTTAAGCAAGTGAATCGATACAGTTTATCTCGGCACAGTCATACCATCTGATGGGATATGCCTTGAAGCGATTGGAACAAGAATTTCCATTGCGAAGGTAGCCTTTTGCAAGATGAAGAGCATACTGATCAATAAAATGACATCAATTGAAATGAGAAAAAGAGTGTTGAGTGCTACATAGAACCTATACTTTTGTATGGATGTGAGGTGTGGACAATAAGCAGTCAAGCTGAAAAACAGCTGATGGCTGTGGAGATGTGGTTTCTGAGGAGAATGCAGAGAATACCATGGACAGACAGAAAAACCAATGAACAAGTCCTTCAAGAAACAAATGAGGATAGTAAACTGATTAGAGTCATTTGACGTAGACAGTCACAACTTTGTGGGCACGTTATGAGAAGAAATGACTTGGAGAACTTGGTGACAACTGGCAAGATTCAAGGGAAGAGACCAATGGAAAGACCGAAAAGTAAATACCTGGATGGCTTGGCCGCATGGCATGGTTGAGACAGGAACTCTGAGCTGATCCACGACTCTGGTGATCGAATGAGATGGCAGAACATGACCTCCCACGCTTACCGGCATGGCACATGATGGATGGATCGATTTGGATGTGACCCTTCTTCGTTCATTATCATACGATGTAAGCCTTCATGTCGTATTTTGAGAAAATATATCGCCCTCACTCCTGTGTTGTGCTGGTGAATCATCCGCGCGTGCCCAAGGCCCTGGCGCCAAGATTATCTGGTCAGCTTAGACCAAGGGTGATATCCTCATAATTGTTAGACCAGGCAGCGCTCGATGGGCATCTATAGGACTCATTATTTCCAGTGAAATGACCTGGTATCCTTTTTAGGCTGCACTTACCTGAGGAACCTGGTCAACTGAAGAAAATCTCCGACATTCACTACACTCGCACAGAGCAGGAACTCTATAGCACCAACCCCGACCCTTAGAGGTCTGAGAAAACATTGCACTCGTGGACAGATTATGTATCTCTGTGTGTTTTTCCAATGGTCGAGTTTCCTTATCATATTGTGTTTTTATTCGGATTCCAGTAGTCACTTGGCAGTAGCCAGCCGATTTATTTTCGATAGTATGCTGGGTTCAACATCCTCTGTGATTATTTCAGGGTTACAACGAACTCCGGATTGACTTTGTCCACAACGGAACTAACTATTTCGCTCAGTACACAAACTTCAATGTGGCCGACGAGTCATCTAATTACCGCATTGCCATTAGTGGATATTCTGGAAATGTTTACAACAGCATGGAATATCATAATGGCAGAAGTTTCAGCACTCCTGACAGGGACAATGACCTGGCTACAGGGAGCTGTTCCGTGTGGGATCACGGATCTTGGTGGTACAATGATTGTTACAAAGTCAATTTGAACGGAGCCTGGGGAAAACACGACGACACTGGTATTGCCTGGCATTTTACGAGTAGCAATACTGACAGCCGGAGGCCGCTGACTTTTACAGAGATGAAGATCAGATAGAGAATGTCATATTGTAAAGTTGTTGTGTAGTTAGATCCACCAGAGTTCCTGTAGTTTGTAGTATTTTAGTTTAAAAAGTTAATAGCCTGTACAACCTGTCGAGTTACATTTGATGTGTATGATATCGATTATTATTTCTGGTAATGAAATTTTTATTCGTGTGTTAATAATTATTGACTAATTCTGATTTTAACGTTAGTCGTTTTATTTTCTTCACAGTTTTATTCCCTCAATTATATATTGTGTTGGTTAACTATGTTTGCCTTTTGCGCCATTCAAGGTAGAACTTTGCACTAGCTTTAAATTATATACACATTAATAAAAGTCTTACTACACAAAGGTTGTGAGTGGTGTGTACTTCTGCTTGGATGTTAATGTTGGACGTTGGATGTTCTATTGTAGGGTATTGGTTATGTTAATGTTGGACATTGGGTGTTTTGATGTTGGAAATTGGGTATGATAATTTTGGACATTGGGTGTTAATGTTGAAAATGTGGTGTGTTAATGTTGGATATTGGATAATGTTGGATATTGTATGTGCTAATGTTGGACATTGGATGTGTTAAGGGTGGGCATTGGATGTGTTAATGTTGGATATTGGGTGTGTTAATGTTGGCCATTGGGAATGTTAATACTGGACATTGTGTGTGTCAATTTTGGGCATTGGGTGTGTTAATGTATGAAATTAGACATGTTAATATTGGACATTGGTTTTGTTAATGTTGGACATTGGGTTTATTCATGTTGGACAATGGGTGTGTTAATGTTGGACATTGGAATTGTTAATGTTGGATATTGGGTATGTTAATAGTGGACACTGGATAATCAGATAAGAATATGGAAGTCAATCAATCAATCATGTGCCATGCCGGAAAGCGTGGGCGGTCATGATTCGCCATTTCACTCGATCACCAGAGTCGTGGATCAGCTCAGTGTTCCTGTCTCGTCCATGCCATGTGGCCAAGCCATCCAGGTATTTTCCTCTCGGTCTTCCTCTTGGTCTGTTCCCTTCGATCTTGCCAGCTGTCACTAAGTTCTCCAGTCCATTTCTTCTCATAACATGTCCAAAAAATTTTGACTGTCTACGTCTAATTTCTCTAATCAATCTACGATTTTCATTTGTCTCTTGTAGTACTTGGTCATTGGTTTTTCTATCTGTCCATGGTATTCTTTGCATTTTCCTCAGAAACCACATTTCTGCAGCCATCAGATGTTTTTCAGATGCCTTGAAGAGATTAGAACAAGAATCGCCATTGCGAAAGTAGCCTTTAGCAAGATGAAAAACATTCTGACCAATAAAATGATGTCAATTGAAACGAGAAAAAGAGCGTTGAGGGGATACATAGAGCCTGTTCTTTTGTATGGATGTGAAACTTGGACAATGTGCAGTCAAGCTGAAATATGGAAGTATGTGCTTTTTATAGAAATGAATTTTGAGAATGGCATGGGCATTGCCAGAAATCAAACGAGTCAAAAGCAAGAGGATCGACTTCATTGCCCCGATTCCTATCCCACATGTCTCGGACGTCTTTCTGGAAAGAGGCCTGCCAGAAGCGTCGCACAGAGCAGGAATTATGTAGTACCAGCGCCGACTCTGTGAGGTCTCCGAAAGTACTCGTGAACAGATCATGTATCTCTGCGTTATTTTTTCAACCGTCGAGTTTCCACGTCAATTTTGTTGTTGTTGACTACAGTAGTCGCTCAACAATAGTTAATCCACATATGTTCGATAACATGCTGAATTCAATATCATCATCATCAAGTGTCGTGCCGGCTTGCGTAGGCGTTCATGGCTCTCCATAGATCTCGGTCTTTGGTTTTCTGGATCAACTCTGCTGCTGATATTCCTCAATGCCACCGTCTCAATCATTTCTCTTGGTCTGCCTCTGCCTCTCTTCCCCTCGATCTTTCCAGTTGTTACGGTGTTCCCCAATGCCTCTCTTCTCATCACGTGACCTAAGAAAGATGTTTGTCTCTGTCTTATTGTTGTATATAATGTTCTAGTTTCACTAGCCTGATTCAGGCAGTCATCGTTAGTTACTCTGGCAGTCCAAGGAATTCGCAACATTCGTCTCAGGAACCACATCTCTGTTGCTTCTAATTTTTTCTTAATTTGTTCATTTACATTCCAAGATTCTCTGCCATACAACAAAACTGGTTCTACATAGCATTTCAGCACTCTCGTTCTTACATTCAGTGATAGTGACTTATTGCATAAGATACTCTTCATTTTATGAAATGCGGCTTTTGCCTGCCCTATTCTGCTCCTAATCTCTGTTGTGCATCTTCCATCTGATGTTATAAATGACCCTAGGTATCTCAATGTATCCACTTGGTTAAGGATTTTCCCTTCTATTTCTATGTCACATTTTGGTGTCACCATTTTCTTTGATATTACCATTGTTACTGTTTTCTTGATATTCAAGGAGAGCCCTTTCCTTGCACTCTCTGTTACTACTTCTTCTTCAGCGTTCCGAGCCATTGAGGTTCTTTGCTGCAGATACAATCCGTCTCCATTCGTCTCTCTGGTGGACCTTCTCTTGCCAGTCGTTGATTCCAAGTGCTTGTAGGTCTGTATTTGTATTATCTCTCCACCGCCTTCTTGGTCTATCCTCGGGGTCTACGGTCATTTATTTCCTGAGTGTAAGCGAGTTTTGTTTCCCTATTATCTTCCATTCTTTCTATATGCCACAGCCATTGTAGTCTATTAGCCTTCATGATACTAGTGATTAGCGGGGACTTAAACAGATCATAAATGTCTTTGTTACTTCTTCTTTTCCACTCTCCACTTTGTGTATCCCTAATGGTTCCAAAGATGCGTCTTAAAATTTTGTTCTCAAAGGTTTGTAACAAGGCTTCCTCTCCTTTCGTTGTACTCCAGGTTTCAGAGCCATAAGCACAACTGGTCTGATCAGTGTTTTGTATATTGTGATTTTGGTGTTACGAGATAGCGCCTTTGATTTTAGTAGATGTTGTAGTGCATAGTATAACTTATTTCCAGAGTTGATTCTAGTTTGTATTTCTTCCCTTATGATGTTGGAGCAGTTGAAGAGTGTACCCAGGTATTTGTATGTTTCCGTTCTTTTTATGGTCATATTATCTATTTGTATGTGGCCAGAGTTTATAGCCATTCCGTCTCTTGAAATTACCATATATTCTGTCTTATCTTGGTTGATAACCAGCCCCATCTGTTGGGCTTTTTCCTTTAAGCGAGTCAATATTTCCAATGTCTTTTGTTCACTTTGCCCTATAATATCTATATCATCTGCATAACCAAGCAGCTTGGATGTTCCTCCAATATCACATTCCTCCTTTACCTTCCTTACAACTTTCTCTAGAGCCAGATTGAAGAGTAGCGGCGATAGTGCATCACCCTGTTTCAAGCTAGATGTTATTTGGAAGGGGTCTGATTTCCTGCCTTTATATGTTACTATATTATAAGTATCTTCCATGCATAGTCTGATCATGTGATTAACTTCCTCGGTATTCCAAATTCCTGCATAGCATTCCATAGACTATTCCTATGGACACTATCATAAGCCTTTTTAAAATCCACAAAAATGTAATGGAGATCTCTTTTATATTCCCAATTTTTCTCGGCTATTTTTATTATTAGTTCGTATAGCTTTAGATGTAATGCAAGGTCACCTGCCTTTAAAAATTCAGCAGCAATTCCATCATTCCCAGTTGCCTTATTGTTTTTAAGTCGTGTGATTACATATAGGATTTCTTCAAATGTAGTAATTCTCTGTTACTACAACGTCTAATAATTGTTGTAGGTCTGTTGAACTTTCCGCCACCAATACTGTGTCATCTGCATAGCGTATTTTATTTATATTAAAACCTCCAACTAGTATTCCTGGCATCTCTTTGATCTCTATCATTATTACTTTGCTATACAGGGAGAAAAGATCTGGTGACAAGACACACCCTTGTCGTACTCCTAGCTTTATTTGTTCGTAACTACTCTCTTTATTTCCCATTTTAACTGCTGCTACTTGGTTCCAGTAAACATTCTTTATTATTCTTAAATCTTTTCCATCAATGTTGATATCTTCCAACATTTTAATCAGTTCATCATGTTTTACTTTAGCAAATGCCTAAGTATAATCTATAAAGCACAAATATATGTCTCTCTGTTTCTCTATTGACCTTTCTATTAGTGTCCGTAATGTATAAATTGCATTGTTTGTGCCCTTTCCTTCCACAAATCCATACAGTTCTTCACTAATTTCCATTTTTATTTTCTTTTTGGTTCTTCTCATTATGATTATGTGTAGGAGCTTAGTGATATGGTTTATAAGGTTAATTGTACGAAAATCTTCACAATCAATTGCTCCTGGTCTTTTTGGTATAGCTATAAATACAGATTTCAGCATATCACTGGGTAAATATCCACTGCTGTAAATATAACTCAACATTTTGGTGAATATATCTACTCCAAATTCTCCCAATACTTCTAATTCTTCTATTCTGATTTCATCTGGCCCAGCTGTTTTTCCTTTATTCATACATTTCATAGCGTCAGCGAGTTCTTCTTTCAGAATAGGTGGACCTTCTAAGTTACTATCTTCTGTTAATTCTTCCCTTTCTCCATCATATAATTCTCTTATATACTCATTCCACCTCTTCATTATAGCACCTTCCTCTAATAATATCTTTCCTGTTTTTGATTTCAAACACCCTGTATTTATTCTTAATTTTCTTCCTGAAAGCTCAATGATTTGTCTGTGCATATTTTTTGTATCTTTAATGGAATTTAATTCAATTTTTTCGCATTGCTCGTTTGCCCAACTTTCTTTAGCCTTCCCACATTTATCTTTTATTTCTTTATTTATCTTAGCGTATTCTTGTTTGTCATTTTTACTCTGTTTTCTTTTGTCCATCAGTTTTGAGATTTCTTCATTCATCCATTTTTTCTTAGCTATTTTGCCTCTCTCCGGTAATACTTCTTTGCTAGTTTGATGAACGGAGTCCCTTAACATTTCCTATTGTTCATTAATACTCTGTATTTTAGCTATTGCATTGTACCTATTTTTCACAGTCACTATGTATTTTTCTTGCATTTGTTTATCTATTTTCGGAATCTCTTTATTAAGTCTCATGTTCTTAACCATTTTTCCCTCTCTTTAATCTTACTTTTATTTGTCCACATAGTGGTACATGATGACTATTACAGTCAGCATCAGGCATTGTCTTTACATTAATAGAAGCATTTTTTATTTATTAGTCAAAAACTTCCGGTTTCAAGATGGCGACGGACGGTCGTGTTGTATTTGTGATCGTTAACTTTTTCGCGTAAGAGATGGATTCATTCATCTCTTGCGTGTAGTGTGTGTGCCAGGATGTAAAACCAGGAGTTTCTACTCAAGGTCTGCGCGGATGCTACGGAGTTCGTGCATCGAGCGAAGCAATCCTTGAGTGAATTTTCTCAGCGTGTGTGGTTTTCTGTGTTTCAACATTGCGGAACAACGTGTGTTCTTCGAGCGTTTGGCAGTCAACCTACCAAGACGGCGTGGGTGCCGGGCAGGCAGAAAGAGACAAGGTAAGCGTGGTGGTTTAAGACGTTTTAGACTCAAGTGTGACCGTCTGGGCCTCAAAAATACCCGTATTCTGTATTGGAACTGCGCCAGCGTAAAACAACGGGGTCCTATTTTAGAACATCTGGTTTACAGGAATGACATTGTAGCGCTCCAGGAGACAAACTGGGTGATCAGCTACTCCGAATTGCCGGCTTCAAATGTTTCTAAAACAGACGACATCTGGGAATGGCGATTCTCATTCGCGACAGCATGGTGGCGTCAGAGCTAGACATGTCCAGTTGGGACAGTGACGATATACAAATACAGGCGGTAAGAGTTCAATCCAGTGTACCATTCTTGCTGGTTAATGTTTATGCCCGCAACGCGAGTATGGATTCCCAGAAGTGGCAGTGCTTAAGTGACATAGTAGGTCAAGAGAGATATGTTATTTTCTGTGGTGATTTCAACGCTAAAGGCAGATCATGGGGAAACATTTCCTCGAACACACAGGGGAAGAAGCTCGAGATTGCACTTGAAACCATTGACAAGGTCTGTATCAACAGTGGCTGTGTCACCAGGACAGCAAGCCGCCCAGGGGATGAGGACAGTGCTATTGACCTGGCACTGGTTTCTCCTTCGCTCACTACAGTGTGTAGATGGAGTGTCCTAGGACACCACGGCAGCGACCACCACCATTGCAGCATATTGGTGGAGAAAGGCAGAACCAGGCAGCACAAGTTAACGGTCAAGAATTTTTCAGTATGACAGTACAGGGCAAGATGTGATGAGTAAAATAAGACGTGAAAAGCGCAGAAAGCTTCAGGGCAGGAAAGAAAGCTGGGAGCAGCCACCGTGGTGGAATCTTGAGGTGGAGAAGGCATGGTTGGATAAACGTGGTGCTGTAAGGAGATGGCAAGATGCCAAGAAGAACAGAGCTGGCCATCCCATTCAATGTATGCACTTAGAAAGAGAAATGCACACAAAAGTAAGCTATTTCAAAAAACTGGTCAAGGTGGTTAAAAGTGAAAAATGGGCAGAGGTGTGTCAAAGAGTAAGCACAGACAAGTCACTGAAATTGTTCTGGCGACTTGTCACGGAAAATAAACTTGTTAGTTGCGATCGATGACAAACAAGACCCGACATTAGTCTGCAAAAACAACCGACCCTTTGATGTTGTACAGACTGAGAAAAATACGTCGTTAAAACTGTCTACACACGATCTGCATTTCTAACTGAGAGACAAGATACGTCGCGTCAAAATGTCTACCCCTGGTAGGCGAATCTTTATGATGTGGGTTGTTCGAGAAACGAATAACAACGCCAAACGTCTGCCAAGGCGGTAGTAGCCTTTGAAGTGCTAGACGGAAAGTCTGGACAGACGCGGGATGGATTCTGTGATGTGGGGAATTATGTGGTTCACAGACATACTGAACTATTGATGCACGGGACAAAGAATTTCCTTAAATGAAAGCAAATTTGACGGCGGATTGACTCCAGTTATTCTAGAACAGGAGGAGGAAACCAGATTCTGGACGGATCAGTGTCTAAACTTTTTGGTGACGTCACTCCAGCCCAATATAAAAAGCGTTGCGGTAAACAAGTGGAGTTAGTCGATCAAGATTTCTGAAGTGGGAAATATCGGTGCAGTTTTCCGAGTTGTGTTCAATAAAGAAACTAGGGTGTCAAATTGTTTATATTTATCGGCGGACATAGATCCAGTCTGTGATTGCCTAGTTTCGATTAGCAACCGGAATAGGCATATGGTAGGCTATTAATCATATCTATCTTAGAGAATGATTAGGAATAGAGTACAGTACTGTGCGGTGATATAATGTATTATAGGTGCGGTGATATAATGTATTATAGGTGTGGTGATATAATGTATTATGATTAGTGATAGAATATCTATAAGTGCGGTGCTAGAAAGTATTTAAGGAGCGTCGGTACTAGTATCCTATTGTGTGGCTTCAACTAGCTTGAGTGATATATCATTTTACTCAGGGAGTTGAGGACAATGTAGTGGAATAATAATTAGAGAGATTAAGGATGGTTGAGAGGGAGGAGAGGAATGTGAAATGGTAGGATCTTCCAGTAGGGCATCTGCTGGGTTTCTACCCGTTCCTTTATTCTTTCCTGGTGTTGCCATGTCTCAGATCATATGATGAGTTATTTAGCCGTATGACAGAGATAGGATCTATGTTATAGATCTGAGTGCTGCTATTGGCCTTCACTCACCTAATTCCGGCCAGGATTGAGTTGCCCTCACCATAGTATTCTCTATTCTACAAGTTCCATTTATAGGTCCACGTATGTGTGCTATGATATTCAACAGTGAAGCTAGAACACATCTTAGACGATGATGGCTCAGAATTTGAAGACAGAAGTTGCTGAGAGGCCGCTACATTGGGCTTATATCCAAGTTGGTTTGCGGGAACCTGGCTGAGCAGGACATGCTGATGAGATTTATATTTAGCAAGTGATAGGTGTATCACTGAACAGTCAGAACATTGTATACATACACTACTGATACCAGGAACATTCATACAAATTTATAGAAATACCTAGAACATTCAGAGTGTGGTGTTAATATGGGGAATCTTTAAAACCAGTGACACTAGATCCATTAAGATTTTCCCAGTAACAGTGACACTAGTGTTAGAATTTTCTGATTAACAATCAGTTAAAAAAACAGAGGAAATTCATAGTGGGAATCAGATTGAAGACTCTCATTAGACAGTGTTTGTCATGGGTGTCCAAGCATCCTAGTGGTTCAAGAGACAACGGAGGAAGTCTTCACGTTACCGGAGAGGCATCACCTTGGTGAGGTTGCTTGTCTGGAATACATGGTGCTAGTGTGTTTTCAGCACAGTGATGAGAATTACTATACTCCTGAACACTGATCTGAGTCTATATACACTTTAGAGTATACGTCACACATTCTACACTTTACACACACACACACACACACACACACACACACACACACACACACACATACACACTTCTCCTACATATACTCTTTGCTTTAATAAATTTCTTGTTTTTATTTGTTGAAGCTAGAGTTGTCACGTATGTTATGTTGGTGAAGAATGAGAGGGGGCATGATCCAGGGGTGAGTAAGAGTGAGAAGAAGGTGTCTTCAGATTGAGGGATTGTTGTGGACGGAGTCTGCTGGATATCTCCAGGATAAAGATATTGAATTAAAACAAATGTGGGTGTTCATTCCCCTCACTCCAGGGACAACACTAAAGTGGTAAAGAAGAACAAATAACTACTACGACATTCATTCTTTACACACGACATTTATTGGGGGCTCGTAAACGTGATCTTTGGACAGCGGGATCTTTCGTAAACGGGATCTTTACACAACGGGATCTTTCATAAGCGGGGTCTTTTAACACGGGATCTTTTGACACGGGATCTTTAGTTAGAGGATGGAGATATCCTATTAGTGAGAATCCAGCTAGAGTGAATGTGGATAGGGGTTAGGACTTATCTTACCTGTTCACACTTCACACGTCTGCATAGGTCTTTGGTCCTGATTCTACTCTTGTCACTGAGTGATTGTGTTGTGTTGTGTGGTGTGTTAGAAAATATATAGATTAATTGTATTTGGTCATTATCTATATATTTGTTTAGAGATAATCTATACTCGATCTGCTGAGTTCCCTCTCTGAAAAATGGCCAATCCTAAACTGACTACGGCAGAACTAAGGGCAAAGGGGGAATAAATCGGGTTGTCGGGTTCTGCACTAACAGATTACGTACAGGAGGTGGAGAGGGAATATCGTCAAGCAGAAAGATACGATCGAAAGGCTGAGTTGGAATTAAGAAGGATGGAGTTAGACCAAGCTGCTAAGAAATTGAAAGCAGAGCAAGCCATGAGAAGGCTGTAAATTGAAGCTGAGCAGGCAGCTAAAAAACGGGAAGCGGAGCAAGAGGCTCAGAAAGGGAGCAAGAGTACCGGATGCGGGAACTCGATCTCAAGAGGCAATCTAGTGGGGAAACTGAGGGTGCAGTGGGAGGTTCCTCTCTCCCTGGCTCAACACCAGTAGGTGGACATAGCTACCATGCTATGAAGTTCCCTCTAGCGATCTACGAGGAGGACAAGGAGAAGATTGAATAGTACCTTCAACGCTTTGAAGCTATGTCGGTTGCTGTGGGTTTAGTGCGTGGTAAATGGAATCTCAAGCTATACCAGGGATTATGCGGGACCGGTTACGAGGTTTATTCTCGCCTGCCACCAGGACATGAGAACAATTATGACGAGTTGAAGACGGATCTGCTGAAACGAGTCGAAGTTACGTCACATACCTACTGGAAAAAATTTCGAGGGGCGAAACGAGAACCGGGGGAGTTGTTCGCCGCCTATAGTCTGCCTATCTCCATAAGTGGATGGATTTGGCTGGGTTCGCGCATGACTATGAGAGTCTGGAAGAGCTCATGGTAGTCGACCAGATGCGGAAGCAAATGTCGAAACCTCTCAGGACATTCTTGGGAGAACAAGGGGCGGATCATTGATATTTGCCCATTCTATTAGCTTTTTCCCCTCTTTCATTTCTTGTACCTAAACCATAATTCCCTACTACATCCTCTATTTTCCCTTTCCTACTTTTGCATTAAAATCACTAAGTATTATTTTTATTTCTAGTGATCCAATTTGAGCCATCACCATTTCTATTTCGTCGTAAAAGTGTTGGATTTCTTCATCACTACTGCTTGTTGTTGGTGCATATACTTGTATAATATTTATATCTATTGGTTTGCCTTTGATTTTTACCATAATAACTCTATCTGAAATACACCAGTATCCATTAATTGACTTGGCTGTTTTTTTCGTCTAATATTATTCCTACACCTTTTTCATGTGTATCCCCTCCAGAATAAATTATTGTGTGATTGTCAGCTATAATTTTGCCCGATCCCTTCCATCTCATCTCACTAACGCCTAGTATATTCATTTTCATGCTGTCCATCTCTCTTAGAACATTGGTCAACTTTCCTAGTTCATTTAATGTCCTAACATGCCATGTTCCTAATCTAAATTTATTTATTTTAGTTATGATTTTGCCATCAGTAGCTGGATGACGGTCTGGTGTCACCTGTGGCTCATGACTGTCCCTACCGGACGAGGATGTCCTAAGACCGCCACTAACGTCGTTCACTAACTCTGATATATGTTTTGCCATGAAGTCTTGGGAAGATAATGTGGTGGTTTCCCATTGACTTCCACATCCACATGGTGGTCTTTTTACCTCTGTCTTTGACAGCCATTTCCGACTGTAAGAACAAGTGAGTGCCCTGCTCTGCTCAGCTGCAGAGTTGTCCACTTATTCCGGTGGATACTTGGTCACCAGAGCTGTGTTAGCCACACCGTGGTGTGTTTCCATCCTCTACCACGGGGAGGTGCATTTGGGATGTTCCCTTCCTAAAGTTATGGTCTATGACCAAAACTCTCCAGTACTTTTAGATGTTGAATTCAATATACGCTGTGATATTTTCAGGGTTACAACGAAATCCGGATTGAGTTTGTCTATTTGTCTACAACGTAACTAATTATTTCGCTCAATACACGAACGTGAGTGTTGCCGTTTAGTATTGGCACCTTGCCGTGTTAACAGACGATAATTTGGGCTTCAATAAGGCATACAAACTTTTACCCATTGCGGTAACGAATGTGACTGGTAAGACTAATTAGCGCTTTAAATGTTCGTTCACAGTGGGTGCATGTGAACAATTGGTCATTTCCTTCATCATGCACCATCTTACGTCTAACACGCTCTGTGTGTGACTTATCTGCAATAATTTTCTCCTTTGTCTTTATTCAATTTCTGATGTTTGCAAGACCGGTTAAGACCAGGGATGGAATTATTGCCTCTCCATAGCACAAAGCCTGAGCTAAAATATAGAGATCATGTCTTGCCCATGCAACATTATCCCTCTCTCGGCCTGCCTAGTTCACTCCAGAGGAAAGGTATACCTATACATCTGGAACAACACAAGCTGCAGAAGCTGCCGGATCAGAAAAGCAATACTCTAACTGTCCGCCTGTCGGAGCTTCTATCCTAGACCAGCTGCCAACCAAGGCTTAGGGCCTGGTCTGCCCTGTCATGACATTTTGTCTTTAAGTTGCATTTCCTCGCACCAGGATAAGGCTTGTACCTTCCCAATTGCGCTCTTCCGCCCGAAGCCGTTGGCACGATGTGGGGTGTCGGGATTGGCAAGCGCCGCCCTACATTCGGCGCTAACAGAAGCAGGTAGTACCGTCTACTGTCATATGGTAACTCCTTCACATCTGACTAAGACCTGACACACAAGAGTGTGGCCGAAGAGTAATCTAATTACCGCATTACCATTAGTGGATATTCTCGAAATGTTTACGACAGCATGGAGTACCATAAATTGCGGCAGTTTCAGCACTCCCAACAGGGACAATGACATGTATTCCTTGCTTTATCACTAATCTTGGTGGTACAATGACTGTTACAATCATAATTTGAACGGAGCCTGGACAAAACAAAGACAGCACGGGTATTGGTTGACATTTTATCTCAACTGAACACCGGAGACCGCTGACTTTTACAGAGATGAAGATTGACTATTTAGAGAACGCCATATCTTAACTTCCCTGTGTATAATTAAATCTACCAGTGACTCTGGCATTATCATGAAGTGCCTTTCCGACTGGCGTGTGTGACCATGCTTCTCCACAAATTGCGATCTCTCTTGGCAAGGATCAAATCTTGGATTGACTCCTTTCCGTGCCATGCCACAACACTGTTAAGAACTTTCTATCGGTTTCTTCCTCTACCTCACGCTACACAAATCAGAGCCGAACTGGCTGGAAAAAAAAAGTCGCTTAAAAGTCGACAGGGTCGACTTCATTGCACCGGGTTTTATCCCATATGGCTCGGTCTCTTTCCGCAGCACGGAAAGCGTCGCACAAAGCACGAACTCCGTAGCTTTTAGCGACGACCCACAGGAGTCTCCGAAACATTTAACTCGTAAACCGAAGGGTGCGGCCCGGAATCGAACCCACAACCTTCGGAGCACGAGTCAAACGGCTTAACCACTTCGCCACAGAGACTCCCTAACTCCCCGAACGACTCCCCGAACTGGCTGGTTTGACATAAGAACTGCCCTGGCTGGGTTGACATAAGAACTGCCATGGCTGAGTTGACATAAGAACTGACCGGGTTGGGTTGACATAAGAACTGCCCTGGCTGGGTTTACATAAGAACTGCCCTGGCTGGGTTGACATAAGAACTGACCTGGCTGGGTTGACATAAGAACTGCCTTGGCTGGGTTGATAGAAGAACTGCCCTGGCTGGGTTGACATAAGAACTGACCGGGTTGGGTCGACATAAGAAGTGCCCGGGCTGGAGTGATGTAAGAACTGCCCCGGCTGGGTTGACATAAGAACTGCCCTGGCTGGGCTGACTTCAGAGCCGAGCTTGTTGAAATGAAACAAACTCCTGCATATACTGGGGTTGAGCTTCAGGACATTAAGGAGTGTTGTAATATCACGGTCAAGTGTAGATGACATAGAGGTGTGCTGTATATCGCCCAGCCAAGTGTACAGGACATCTGGGCGTGCCCGGTCAAGTGTACAGGGCATCAAAGCGTGCAAATATCTCCCGGTCAAGTGTAGATGACATAGAGGCTTGCTGTATATTGCCCGGTCATGTGTACAGGACATCAAGGAGCGCTGTATATCTCCCGGTCAAGTGTAGCGGACATGAAGACGTGCTGTATATCTCCCGGTCAAGTCAAAACGACATCACCGCGTGCTTTATATCTCACGGTAATGTACACACGTCATCAAAGCGTGATGTATATCTCCCAGTCAAATACACCGGACATCAAGGAGTACTGCATATTTCCCGGTCAAGTGTATATGACATCAAGGTATGCTGTATATCTCCCGGTCAAGTTTATATATCATCAAGGCGTGCTGTATATCTCCCGGCCAAGTTTACATGACATCAAGGCGTGCTGTATATCTCCCGGTCAAGTGTACAGGACATCAAGGCGTGCTGTATATCTCCTGGTTAAGTGTACAGGACATCAAGGCGTGCTGTATATCTCCTGGTTAAGTGTACATGGCAGCGTGTCTCGTCATTGTCGGTATATGGTGCTAACCCCACATTTTCAGGTTGATTGGTGATGTCAATATCACCCCTGCCGCCTTCACTTCGGACACCAACTATTGTTTTTAGAGGCATGATGATAGTTGGCCATTTGTTTCTTCATTCAGTTTGAGCTCTCGAGGACTCGATAGTACCAAGTTCTACACATTACCCCAATGTGCAGTTAGAAAATACGCACCATATCGGGTGCAGAGAAACACGACCTCATGCCAAAGTATGAGGGTAACATTTAGTCTCTAGTGTCCTTTACTCTCGACATATTTCACTCAATCTATTACCTCAGTGTTCTCAGACCTGTCTCCTCTTCAGGAAGAAACCAATTAAGTTCATGTGTTCGGATGAGAAGTGAGTTATCTCGACACTGTATGAACCAGGCACTGGATAATAATGATAATAATGATGGCCAGGCAAATAGGCTCTTTTTACTACCATACAATAATCATATTGACGTAGGCCATTATAACATTAGGTTGAAACTTTGTTTCACATACATATCTCGTTGGCCTAAATAATAAGCATGTTGTTTACAGCAGAACTACGATGAGATTAAATGTTGATCGTCTAACAGGTGGACGACTGGAACAGACCTGTCTGGAAGAACGTCATCTGGTCTTGTAGAGGCCAGGCTCGTCGAGACAGCTCTTGATGACTGGAACCCATTTATACAAGAAACCACTCTATCCCGCCACAGTTCACCCACACTTGTATTTCGTCCACAAGGACTAGTTGTTTAGGTCTGTTTGAAGTTTGGGAGAGAAACTTCACCCTGACATCACATTAGCCTAATAGTATTTATTTTGAGTAAAGTTATTAGGTTGTTTTCTACTGAAGAAGCGTACTAGTGTAGGTATTGTACGAAAATATCTTCAGTTCACACAAAAGATTTAGCCTTCCTACTGTTGCCCAGTAATACATTTTTAAAAAAAAGGTTCTCTTTCCGGCAGGTTTATTTACCCCATGTTGACGGATTAATTTCATTAACCCATCCTCTCATAATCGGATGTAACAATGAATGGCTCCTATGAATCTATTGGAGCTAAATCGGTGTACAATTAAAGCATGACACTAGCTGATAGTGGAGTGATAGTTTTGTTTTACCCCTATCATACTGAGGTCGTAGACATTATATAGACGCTAGAGGATTAGGCGTTAGAAACATCAAGCTTTAAGAAAACTAGCTTTCCTAATCAAGACAATTGTGCAGATTAAGTTGGGCATTCGAACACATTAGGTAGTGCCTTTGCCTTGTCATCCATGATTATGTGCAAAAATGCGGTAGCTTCCCTCGATAATCGCGACTTGTATACTTGACAGTTAGATATAAGATACACCTTGATGTCTTGTACACATGACCGGGAGATATACAGCAGACCTTGATGTCCTATACACTTGACCGGGAGATATACAGCAGGCCTTTATGTCCTGTACATTGATCGGGATATTACTGCACGCCTTCATGTCCTGTAAACTTGACCGGGAGAATACAGCAGGCCTTGATGCCCTGTAAACATGGCCGGGAGAATACAGCAGGCTTTGATGTCCTGTACACTTGACCGGAAGATTACAGCACGCCTTGACGGCCTGTACACTTGACCGGGAGATTACAGCACGCCTTGACAATGCAAGGGAAGAGGTGGTGAGTAATATAAGGCATGACAAACGAAGAAATCAACAATGCAAGAAAGAAAGTTGGGAGCAGCCCCCTTGGTGGAATTTTGAAGTGAAGAAGGACTGGGTGGATAAGCGCTGTGCTCTGAGAAAATGACAAACCGCCAAACGGAACAGAGCTGTTCATGCTCGGCTTATCTTGCACTTGGAAACAGACATGGACACAAAAGTTAGCTGTTACTGGTTAAAATGGTACCATGTGAGAAATGGGTAGAGTGGTGTCAAAGTATTATCAAAGACAAGTCACCGAGATTGTTCTGGCGACTACATAAAAGTGTGAATGCTATCGTCAAGAATAAGAGTATTCCTGACATCCAGGATGTTGATCTCACATGGCAGAGGACTGGTGAGCATAATGACAAGACCCTTTAAGAACACTAACTAGAGCAAAGCAACCAGACAGACATAAGTGCACGAAGTTGTGCCAAGTTGGTGACCTCAGGTGGAGGTCCCAGGACATTTATGAATAAAATGTGGTGACAGTGAAATATATCAATAAACATGGCACCAGGGCCAGATGGTATAAGTAAGTACTACGTTTCATTTTTGCCGTATTTTACCGGAAATTTGTTTGCGCTAACGTTCTATATTTGTTCATGTGTCTCCGATATGGGGACGGTAAGCGGACGCATGATATTAAATCTAGCGATTATTTTAAGATCGCATTAAATCATTAAGCGATTACCGAGTAGTGTAGTCCACTCCATTGTCTACAGATCTATACATCTTTTCTTTTCAAATTTTTCTTCTTAAGAGATAAAGAAACTGTCTTTTCAAGGCGTACGTTGACTCGTAAATTCATTTTTATTTTTTAAAGACGTGGTGAATTGATCTTGTATAAATAATTCAATTGAGCATCCATGTTTATGCGTACTGTGAAATTTTCAACTATTTAAGTATTGTGGAATGTTCGACTATTTAAGGCGGCGGGGACATCCCAAACTGAAATCATTAAGATCACATGCTATTATGCTGTAATCGGATATTTCAATGGCGGGACAATAGCGGATCTCCGTTTCATAATCAAGCAATGATCATTTAATATTCCTATGGATTATTCAGAGCGACGAAATGAGAATGAATCCATGTTTCCATTTAACACCCATTCTAGTATTGATGTGTAAATTGTCATCACTCTACGCGGCCGGGGTCGATTATTTTTGGATAACTTTGTAAGGCGAATTCTCTGGTTAAATGGATCTGTGCCTCCGGTTGAGAAAAGCGCGTGTGATCCGACGTCACCACAGCACTACGTGGATATATATATATATATATATATATATATATATATATATATATATATATATATATATATATATATATATATATATATATATATATATATATATATATATATATATATATATATATATATATATATATATATATATATATATATATATATATATATAAACTGGCAGAGTTATATGTCTTGAGTTAGAGAGTGACAGTGTTAATCTCCCTTGGCGCCAGTGTAACCAACAGTGGTAGGTAGGGTCACACAGAGTGACAGGGTCTAAAACGTTTCTTTTTTCCTGTATGCTTATATTAAACGATAAAATGGCGTACAAACATTAATATGTCGGCTAAGCAACGAACTAAAGACTTTAATAAGGTATCATTGGATTTGTGTGTGTGTGTGTGTGTGTGTGTGTGTGTGTGTGTGTGTTTTAGAGATATCCAACTATGTAGGTTATATATTTAAAAGAGCAGTTTATAAATTGTTAATAAAGTGGCTAACTTGAGATATTATGACATCAGTATGCGTACAGATAACGAGTTGGAGGGATTGGGCAGATATGTACAACATCAGTATAGTGAGTGCTATCATCAACAAGGAGTGGTTACACAACTATCTGCTTCCTTTGCCGAAGCCTGGCACTGACCACACTTACAACTTCAGGAATATCGGGTAATCACCATACAAAATACAATAGGCACGCTACTGGTGACGTTATTTGCCATACAACAATCCAGCCAGCAAAAGAGGCAATTACTTCTCTACCTACCCATGGAGGGTACCGTCCGAACAGAGAAATCTGGATAATGCAGCAAGTTTTGTCCCATGAAGTGTATAAATTTTTCATTGAAACATGCGCTGCAGCAATTGATCTTGAGGATGCGCACAACAGTTACGTTGGATTTCTTAATGGTTCAGCTTCTTGAACTCAAGACAAGCCGATTCCTTCTTAATTGCCAATCTGCAGCAATCTTCCAACGGAAAGTAGTATTTAGATGTGGCAGATGGACTTCTGAACCAACAACAATATATCCTGGAATGCCACATAGATCATCATTATCTCGGTTGCTATGGGTCTGGATCGTGACAAATGGTGTCTTAAGCTGTCCTCAGGGATTACGCGGGACAGGCTACGAGGCTTATTCTCGCCTGCCGCAATGACACGAGAACAATTACGACGAATTGAAAACGGATCTGCTGAAACGTTTCGAAGTTACGTCACATACTTACCTGAAAAAATTTCGAACAGCGAAACGAGAATCGGGAGAGTTGTTTGCCGCCTACAGTCTGCGTCTTAAATCCTATCTCCATAATGGATGGATTTGGCTGAGTTCGCGCATGACTATGAGAGTCTGGAATAGCTCATGATAGTCGACCAGATGCGAAAGCAAATGTTGAAACTTCTCAGGATATTCTTGGGAGAACAAGGGGCGGAACGTATTGGCATCGTGACTAAATTAGCAGTATGGTTCGTCGAGGTACATGGGGAGGCGGGAGATAACCTTTCCACAAACACCAAAAGTCAGGAGAAACATTACCGGAAGAAATCTAAAAGCACAGGAACCAAGAAAGTGGAACAATATGTTAAACCTTCAAAGGAGAGTTTGGAGAAGACTAAGGAGGGAAGCAAGAGCACTTCGATCTCTTCACCAAAACGACCGTGGTCAGAGAAGTGGTGTTCGATTTGTAAGTCGCCCTCTCCCAATACGAGGGAATGCAAATCGAAGGCTAAGAGCCCTCACTTCGCGGCGTGTAAAGTGGCTCCAAAGGAGGTTGACACGGAAAATGCTGAGATCGACAAGGAAGCTCAAAACCAGGAGAGCTCATCGAAGTCCGGCACGAGAAAATCTAGGACAGGGAAATGGTTTAAACACTGCAGGTCGAACACGCATAATGCTAAAGCATGCAGATTTAAGTCAGGAGATTCTCATTTTGTCGTGTGCCCAGTGGAACCTAAGGTGGAGTCCACCGAACAGGTCGAGGCCGAGGAAGAGACTCCAGACCAGGATAAGCCACCTGTAGTGGAATTTATAGAGGTTAACGGCCGGCAAGTGGAGTGTTTATATGACACTGGACTGGACGGGGAGGCCGTGATGTCTGCGGATCTGGTACAACCAGAACAAATCACAGGTGAGACCATGGAGATACAGCCTGCACAGAAGAGTGCTGTAGCCATGAAGTTGCCAAGCGCCAAAGTGGAGAATCGGTCAAGATATGTCACCGGCACATCAAGGCCGATGTATTGACCGATCCCATTTTTCCCGTCATCCTCGGTTTCCGGTATGTCTTTCTGGGAATGCCCACGGAGCCAATCCATATGGGAGCAATTCAGACTCGCTCTCAGACGTGAACGGATCAGGCAGAAGCAATTGTCACTAACCAACTGCCGACGGAGTTGCGAACTGCCCAGAGTGAGGATGCAACCTTACGTCCTTGCTACAAGAAGCTGCAGAGAAGTGCTGATCCACCAAAACGGGGGCAGTACTATATGAGGATAGGATACTCTACAGGAGAGCCGGAAGGGGAGACAACCTTCACGGTCAGTTGGTGGTCCCGAAGGTCTACCGTTCCCTGATTCTTCATATGGGGCATACCATCTCATTTAGTGGGCATATGGGTATTGCCGCCACCATGCGAATCTCCTGCCATTACTATTGGCCGGGAGTGACCGGTGTTGTGCGTCGGTATGTTAAGTCATGCCCTGAGTGCCAGAGGGTGGCACCGAAACACTGGACAGCGCCGGTGGTCTTG
Source organism: Cepaea nemoralis (assembly GCA_014155875.1). Classification (NCBI taxonomy): domain Eukaryota; kingdom Metazoa; phylum Mollusca; class Gastropoda; order Stylommatophora; family Helicidae; genus Cepaea; species Cepaea nemoralis. The sequence goes on along the minus strand of JACEFZ010025619.1, from coordinate 190,586 downwards.
GGTGAAATGCCCATCATGAACTCTCCTTTTGAGAGGGTAGCCATCGACATCGTGGGTTCACTTCCTAGGACTAGGAAGAGGATTATGTACATATTCACAATGGTAGATTGCTGTACAATGTGGGGTGAAGCCATACCATTAAACACAATTGACTCGAAACGAGTGGCTGACGCACTGATGGAGGCCTTTACCAAATTAGGCCTCCCTAATCAAATTCTGATGGACAGTGGGTCCCAGTTTTGTGGGAAACTCATAGTGGAGGTATTTAGGGTGTTCCACTCTAACCATATACACAACAGCCCTTACCACCCTCAAGCAAATGGGCAAATAGAGCGTTTCAACGGCACGTTGATGACAATACTCAGGAAACTGGCACAGAAAAAACCTGATAGGTGGGGTGAATTTATCCCAGCAGCACTTTTCGCCTATCGGGAAGTACCTCATGGCTCAACCCGACTACCACCCGCTAATTTGATGTTTGGTCGTCCAATCAAAAGACCATTGGAAGCCATGTTGAGGAGTTGGACTGAGGAGGGAACGTCAGAAGAAGTGCTCTCTTCTTATAAATACCTGGAGGAACTGAAAGAAAAACTTCACAAGGCATGGACTCTGGTAACTCAAAACTTGAAAACGGCCAGAAAAATACATGCGGCATACTACAACCGTAGGTCTAAAGACAGATCTCTAGAGGTGGGAGACAAAGTATTGTTGCTACTCCCAACGGGAACCAACAAACTAGAGATAAGTTGGCAAGGACCATTTCTCGTGGAAGGGTGATATCCAGAACCAACTATCAGATCTGGATACGGGGAAAGTCGAAGATTTTCCATATTAATCTCCTGCGGAAGTACGAGGAGAGACCCGGAGACAAAGCAGCCCACCTCATGGCAATGGCAGTTGCAGTGGAGACTGAAACGGGAACCAACGAGGGCAGGGAATATCCCCTGGTACACCAGGAAACCTATATGGATGTGCAAGTGAACCCTGATCTGACTTTTCAGGAGAGGGAAAAGATTACCCATGTTCTCGAGTCTCATAAGCAGATACTGACTGATAAACCAGGACGAACGAGGTTTGTTGAATTCGAGATGAACTTGACCACACAAGAGCCTGTTCACCGAAAGGTTTACCCAGTTCCATTCTCTAAAGAAAAAGCCCTGTAGGAGGAAATACAGAAACTGCTGAAGGACGACATGATTGCGCCATCCACGTCCCCAAACAATGCGGGGGTGGGTTTGTTACGCAAACCAAGTGGAGAACACCGGTTGCGTATAGACTACTTTCCAAGCCATTTGCGTTGAGAACGGATGCAAGTGGGATTGGAATTGGGGCAGCCTTGTTACAGGAAGGGAAAGACGATGCTTCTGTTTTGAAACCAGTGGCATACGCAAGCAAGAAACTTCTCCCGCCCGAAAGGAATTATTCGACCGTCGAGAGAGAGTGTTTGTCTCTCGTATGGGCCGTGCAAAAATTCAAGCCCAATTTGTATGGAGTTCACTTTCGGGTTAAGTCGGATCATCAACCCTTGATGTTCCTGGCCATTTCTCAGAAGCTAAACGCCCGTTTGATGCGGTGGTCGTTGCTGCTTCAGCCCTACCACTTCACAGTGGAGTATATACCTGGGAAGGAAAATGTTGGAGCTGATTTCCTGTCTAGACATCCAGCTCCAGAGGACGAGGAATAGATCATCTGGATTGAACCTCCAATGAGAAAGAGTTGATGCGGACTACTCTCTTAGGAGGGGGCCTATGTCACATTAAAAACTTGAAGGTTTCGATCGATGGCAGAAAGTCGCACCAAACGTCTACCAACAGTCGGCATTTCTTTAATATGTTGTTGATCGAGGAGGGACTATAGCGCCATACGTCTGCAAGGCGGCAGCCATCCTTTGAAGTTGTAGACGGAATGTCTGGGAACAAGACGGCTAGATCTTGTGTTGTGGGGAAATTATTCACAAGATTACAGACGGCAAGACTTTTTAAAGTGCCGGGACAGGTCCCCAGATGAAAGCAAAATAGACGGCAGGTTGTTTCCACCCAGTCTAAATAAGAGAGAGAAAAATAGATTCTAGACTGTCTGGTGTCTAGACAGTTATGTGACGTCATTTATACTCAGAATAAAAACAGTGAGATAAACATCTTTGGGGTAGTCGACCAAAAGTTGTGAAGCGCTACGGATGTGTGCAATATTCCTAGTTATTTCTAGAGAGAGACTATAGTGTCTATTGTTGATGTATATCGGAGAACATCGATCCTGTGTGTGATTTCATAGTCTCCATCTACAACAGGAATAACTATATTGTATTCTATTAAACATATCTAACTTAGATTATTCTTAGGAATAGAGTGCAGTACTGTGCGGTGATAGAACATATTATAAGAGCGTCGGCAACAGTAGCCTCTCGCGTAGCTTAAACTAGCTGGTGTGAGATATCATTTAACTCAGTGAGTTAAGGACAATGTAGTGGGATAATATTTAGGGAGATTGAGGATGGTTGGGAGGGATGAAGGGAATGTAAAATGGTAGGATCTTCCAGTAGGGCATCTTCTGGGTTTCTACCCTTTTCCTTTAGTCTTTCTTTGTTTTACCATGACTCAGACCGAAGTTATGAGCTCCTCGGCCTTATGACAGAGTTTGGTTCTCTGTTATTTTTTCTGAGTGCGGCCGGTGGCCTTCACTCACCTAATAAAGGTCGGAATCGGGTTGCTCTCACCAGGTGTGTTCTCTATTCAACAGGTTCCACTCGATTGTTACACGTTATTCTCCCAAGAAGCTAGCAACAAAGTCATAGAAAGTCATGGCTCGAGTATTGAAGGCAAAGTTTACTGAGAGGCTTTAGCACTGGGCCCATAACCCAGATGGTCTGCAGGAACCTGGCCTCTGCTGAGCAGGAAAATGATGATTAAAAGTGTGTTTCTTAAGTGATAGTTTACATCACAGTAAATTCAGGACACTGAAAATAACACCTGTGCCAGGAAAACTAGTAGATATAACTACCTGGAACAGAACATTGTGTGTTAACATTGGGGAAATCTTACAAAAAGTGACATACGGACATTTCGTTTTTTTTTCAAAGTGACAGTAACAATATTTGTTGGATTCTCTGATCACAGAACCTTCATGAACAGAGTAATTACACTGTGTGTTAGAATGAGGATCAATATTGGACTGTTTCCACTATTGAAGACCAAGCATCCGGATTGTCTACGAGCTATCTGAAGAAGTCGACACTTGGCCTGAGAGACACATCATTTGGGTGAGGTTTTCTGTCCCTGATATGGTGATGTGGTGTGGCCAGTACGATGATGATGCAGACTGTGCTCCTTGGCTGTTCGGTCTGATTCTGCATACACACTAGATTATACGACAGACATTCTACTCATACACTTTGCACATACTATGACACTTTCTCTATTAAACTAAATTGTTGCTTTGTTAGAGGCCAGTGTTGTTTAGTGTGTTTTGGGAAAAGAATGAGAGGGGACTTGATACAGTAGTAAAAGAGAGAGAGAGAGAGAGAGAGAGAGAGAGAGAGAGAGAGAGAGAGAGAGAGAGAGAGAGAGAGAGAGAGAGAGAGAGAGAGAGAGAGAGAGAGAGAGAGAGAGAGAGAGAGAGAGAGAGAGACGGATCCAGGGACCGACGGGGTTTTGTGGGCAGAAACCAAGAAGATCCTCAAGATAGTGATATGGGGTTAAAAGGATGTCGATGTTGATTCCCCTCACCCCAGGGACGACATACATTATAAAATAAAATACGACACCACTAAATAACTAATTCTTTCCAGAAAGAAGTCCGCACAATGTAAGATAGAACGCAGCGCAATGAATTCGATCCTCTTAATATTAACTCGCTTGATTTCTCTCTCTGCCCGTGCCATTCTCAACATTCCTCTTCTGAACAAAAGCGTTAATACTTCCAGATTCTTCAATGATTCATTATCCAGTGTCCAAGATTAACACACTCAATGTCCAACATTGACACACTCAATGTCTTACATTAACACACGTAATGTCAAAGGGTAACGTAACACACGCAATGACCAATATTATCATTCCCATTTAACAGCATTCCCATTTTATAACACACCCATTTACCAACATTAACGCACCAAATGTAGAATATTAACTTCCATGCAGAAGTCCATACCACACACAACATGTGTGTAATTAGACTTTTATTAGTGTGGCGATATTTGTTTACAGTGAAGGGCAATCGCCAATATTCAGAGAATTATAAACATGAAGTGAAATTCAAAACAATTTTTTTTAAAAACATTAAAATAAAAATAAAAATTAAAAAAGAATTAAAGTTTGTGAAAAGTTACAACTTTAACAGCCCTTATTTAGAGATCTGCAAATTTAAAGAAAAATACAGTGCAAGAGAGGTCCAGGGTATAGAAAATGGAGATTGGTGGCTTAAGTTGGAATCTCATAAATGTATATGCCACAGTGGACGGCTTTGTCTGAAAGGAACTCTAGGACTGGCTTAAAGAATTGGAAGAATTACCAGGTGATAAGCTACTCATATGTGCAGACTTCAATGTGAGAAACAGAGATTGGGATTGAGAAAACCAACAGGGAATTGCCCTTGCGGACGCCATGGTGGACTCCGATGTGGTCTGCATACATGATGGGAGGCAGACGAGAATGGCAATGAGGCCTGGCGATGCAGACACAGCTATTGACTTAGCACGTGTTGCCTTGATGTTACTTCATTAACAATTGAATATAGAAAAGAACATCTATCGCAGTAACTCGTCAACAGAGAAAATGTAACATTTAACTCTCACCTTGAATTCATGAAACGAATGCAGAAACTGATGTACGCAATCCGGTGAATGATGTCACACATTTAATAGTGTGCCGAATAATAACAATAGGCAATAATCTCCTATACTGTTAACACGCCCTTTACACAGGGTCGAGGTTTAACCTAGTATCTATGAAACTTCCCTAACACTATCCAGTTTCACCTTGACGTACAATCTTCTAATCCGCCGTTTCCAAATTCAGGATTGGTCTAGGTTCGGTCCTTTCATTGATCATATCCTTCAATAGATTCTTCATCCTGTTATCTATTCGTCAAGCCTTGCAATCATCGCATCCCTCTCTTCATCAAGCACGGGCTCCACGAAAACGCATCCAATCCGCAGAAGAATCTCACAACGTCTGTTTACTTGTTGTCTTCTGACGTCGAAGGTTTCTCTTGGTTTTCGTGCCAATGGTTTAGTTTGGTATGTTCTTTTGGAAATCCCGTTTCTTTCCTTATGTATCTTCTTCTTGGTGTGTGCCCGTCATGGCACTTGTCTCCCAGTCATCAGTCCTTGATGTAAAGTGGACTGTTTTGAATGACCATAAGAATGATCACATGCCATGTTCAATTCTGATCTCTAAATTCAGGAAAGTTAAGGCTGGGAGAGCGCGCAAGACCTTCCGGTATGAGTGGACCGACTGCCTTCTTGGACACCTCAGACAGGGGGCATGCAACAGGACCGTTAAACCTCCTTTTTTGCAGCCCCCATGGTGGACTCCAGAAGTAGACCTTGCTTGGAAGATAAAGAGAGCTGCAGTGAAGCAGCTAAGGAAAATGCTACAGACACCCAGAAGCACACAAGTGGAAGTCGATACAGCGGAAAATGTCAAGTGAGATAGGGTGGAGGTGTTCAAGCGCTGTGCTGCAGAGGCCAAAAACACGAAAAGGGAATGTTTCATGAAGGAGATAGAAGGTGATAAAACACTGCGAAAATTATCGACACTGCACAGGCAAATAGAAAGAAAGGATCGACCTATGACAGTGGGAACAATTTATAGAGATGATAGTGTGCGCGTAACAGCAGACAAAGAGAACGGGGAGGCGTTTCTCCAGAGATTTTTAGAGCAGACCAATCATAATCATGCAGACACCAGGGATGCAGCTAGAGAGGCGATATATGGTACCATGAAGAATATGCACTATAAAGCCATCATACGAGTTGAAGATGTTAAACATATTTTGAATTTGGCAAAAGACACCGCACCAGGGCCCGATGGGATTAGGTATGGCCACATGAAGGCTTTGAAGCGATGCAGACCTGAAGGAGATGACCGACTGCTTTACCCAGATCATTAGGACAGCATCAGTACCGCAGGATTGGTTACATAGCTATCTCATCCCTCTCCAAAAACCATTGAAGGATCATTCAAAGCTTAGCTACTTTAGGATCATTACCCTTCAAAATACATTTGGCAGGGTTTTAGAGAAGATAGTCGTTGTCAAGCTGCAGGATGTTTTGGAAAAGGGGAAGCTTCTTCCAAGAGTTCTTGGGAGCTACAGGCCAGGAAAAGATACCTGGTCAAATGCAGCCACTTTTGCCTTTGACGTTTATGAGAGGTTCCAAAGTAGTCAGGAAACGATGGCGGTAGTGCTTGATCTCGAGGATGCGTACAATAGAGTTAATTATGATATTGTGATGACCGCACTGATGGAGAAGGGGGTCAATCCCTGGTTGGTGAACTGGATAGCAGCCGTCCTGTATTCTAGTCGGGTGTCTCTCCGTCTGGGCGCATGGACCTCAGAGCCACATATTTTAACCCCGGGACTGCCACATAGATCTGCAATCTCACCTGTGCTCTTTAACATGTATACGAGCAAGATTGCAAATCTAGAAGAAGCACCAGGGGTTGGAAGGATACTAACATTTGCAGATGATATTATTGTATATAGGTATTGGAGAGATAGGGAACAAAATCCCAGGAGCTATAGACGACAGTAGACAAAGTGATTGACTGGTGCACAGAAATGAGTGCTGTCATCCACCCGGAAAAGACGGCTGTTTTGTGGTGCTCTCTGGACAACAGGATTGTAAGAGCTGATGTCCCAAGCCTCGCGATAGATGGTATAAATGTCAGCGGAGAGAACAAACTGAAGTATCTGGGGATCACATTTGACAGGAGCCTGTCCTTCAAGGACCATGTGGAGACGGTTGTGCAAAGATCTCAAAAGGGGACCCAATGCAATTAAAACTCTGGTTGCAATGAACACGGAGCAGAGAATGCTTTTCACACTATACCAGCACTTGATCCTCTCAGTGATTGATTATAGACTAGGACTCCTCACTGTCTTACAGAAAGAAGCTTTGCGGGACATTGTGGGAAGCACCATAGACACCCCGGTAGTGGGTATGTGTTACATCCTTGGTTTGCCGACTGTTGCAGGTATGCTCAAGGTGATGCAGGCGAAGACATACCTCAGAATAGCTGCAGACACATATCACCATTTGCATGAGGCGCTTGAAGCAGCTAAGGGTCAGCGATTGATAAGAGGGAAATCATGGATGGCTCAGGTGGAGGATACGATCACACAGGTGTGCATCTTGGAGAACATTAGGCGAGGCGAGGAGTGTGTCAGAGTACCAGAAGAGCAGTCAGACTTCTGCAGAGCAACTAATACAGAATAATGCTCGCTCGGGTGATGTGATTATGTACACAGATGGTTCGGTGTCAAGAGATAGGAGAAGTGCCTTGGGGTTCGTATCAAGAGCTAATGGTCGACGTTTGGTGCAGGAGAGCCTAGCATATGATACCACAACATCAAGCTTTATAATGGAGGTGGAGGCGGTCACTGCAGCGTTTCGCTGAATGGAGAATAAGACACACACACACACACATCGTGTTTGTATCCGACTCAGAAAGCATGATGAGGAAGGTGAGGCCAGGCATGCTTCGTGCAGAGTGGCTTACTTCGCTTCGTAGGACATGGGTGGCAAGCATCGCCTGGATCTTTTCTCCGGGGCATGCCGGTGTGCTGTTGAATGAACAGGCGGACAGGCAGGCTTGCTCTGCAATGCTTGGTGGAATATTGATGCATGAGAAGGCAGACGTGGTTGCGGCCTTGTGGGAGCACATGCACACCTCGGAGGAGCAACTGGATCACCATGGCCTGGAAAGAATGCGACAGGGAGGAAAGGCGAGACGGACATATAATCAGATTGCTGCTGACACTATTGGTGGTGGGACTCTTCGCTGGCTGCTAATGATGGGGACAGAGCTCTTATGTGAATGCTCGAATTATGTGATGTCAATTATTACATCAATGAATCAAGCAAACAAATAATTTAAAGTTTGTGAAACGTTCTGCATTTATGTCTAGCTGTCTGTCGTTATGTATATTTATCTGTCTGTCTGTCTGTCTGTCTGTCTGTCTGTCTGTCTGTCTGTCTGTCTGTCTGTCTGTCTGTCTGTCTGTCTGTCTGTCTGTCTGTCTGTCTGTCTGTCTGTCTGTCTGTCTGTCTGTCTGTCTGTCTGTCTGTCTGTCTGTCTGCCATTCTCTCTGTCTGTCTGTGTGTCTGTCTGCCTGCCTGTCTGTCTGTGTATATCTCGGCCTGTCTGCCTGTCTGTCTGTCTGACAGCCTGCCTGTATATATATATATATATATATATATATATATATATATATATATATATATATATATATATATATATATATATATATATATATAAGTAATATCAAATATAGTAATATCAAATAGGTAATATCAAAGAAAATGGTGACACCAAAATGTGACATAGAAATAGAAGGGTAAATCCTTAAACAAGTGGATAATTTTAGATACCTAGGGGCATTTATAACATCAGATGGAAGATGTACAACAGAGATTAGGAGCAGAATAGGGCAGGCAAAAGCCGCATTTCAGAAAATGAAGAGTATCTTATGCAATAAGTCGCTATCACTGAATGTAAGAAAGAGAGTGCTGAAATGCTATGTAGAACCAGTTTTGCTGTATGGCAGTGAATCTTGGAATGTAAATGAACAAATTAAGAAGAAATTAGAAGCAACAGAGATGTGGTTCCTGAGACGATTGTTGCGAATTCCTTGGACTGCCAGAGTAACTAACGACGACTGCCTGAAACAGGCTAATGAAAATAGAACATTATATACAACAATAAGACAGAGACAAACATCTTTCTTCGGTCACGTGATGAGAAGAGAGGCATTGGAGAACATCGTAACAACTGGAAAGATCGAGGGGAAGAGAGGCAGAGGCAGACCAAGAGAAATGATGCTGGATGGATTGAGACGGTGGCATGGAGGAGTGTCAGCAGCAGAGTTGATCCAGAAGACCAGAGACCGAGATCTATGGAGAGCCATGAACGCCTACGCCAGCCATCATGGCACTTGATGATGATGATATATATATATATATATATATATATATATATATATATATATATATATATATATATATATATATATATATATATATATATATATATATTGATTAGAAGTGCACTAGAAATATTCCCGCTGAGAACCCCTTGCTGTCGAATGCAGAAGTATATAAATATCTCAGACATCTCAAAGCAATAATCTCACATGGCCTAGATGGGATCAGTAATAGAATTCTTCGCTGTGCTGCACAAGTCATTAGTGATTCTTTAACGTTCATGTATAATCAATACCTGGCCAAAAACTACTTTCCATCTGCATTAAAAATTGCTAAAGCGTTTTCTCAACTTAAAAGTGGCTCAATGATAATAACCTCTTGGGTAACTATAAAACAATTTCCTGACTATCGTCGCAATCAATTGCACCGGGGGATGTCTCGGGGAGAAATGGCTGCCAGCGTGAAGTTGACCAGATTACTCACTGATTGCTGATTGGTCTGTAGCAGTTGCTTAAAATTCCATAGGGTCGACTTCATTGCACCGGGTTTCATTCCATATGGCTCCTCTCTTTCCGCAGCATGAAAAGCGTCGCAAACAGCACACATTCCGTAGATCTAGCAACGACCCACAGGAGTCTTTGAAAATATTCACTCGTGAACCGAAGGGCGTTGCCCGGAATCGAACCCAGAACCTTCGGAGCCTATATCAAATGGCTTGACCACTTCGCCACAGAGACTCCCATGGTCTATAGAAATATAGGCCCAGCACTTTGTGCCACATGCGACTTGAGGCTTTTAAATAAAACTCATGTAACTGACCTACACAGACATGTAGAGATTCATTCTCAATCTTCTTGCTCACACACGCCAATTGTAAACGGTCATTCTTGTCATGATAGCGGACTGCAGTTTGAAGCTACTTTCTTCATATCAACTTCTAACTGAACATTCCACCGCATGTCATGAAACATAATACTAGAAATGATTCGTGTAAATGCTGGAATGGAATACGAGTCATATATTTTAATTAATGTGATCTGGTAAAGCCTCAATGATTATAACCTCAAATGTATTAAATGTGGTAAATTGCATTAGATGTTGAAATGTGTATCTGTACTAGGTGATCGGTAAATTGAGAGTCAGTGGAAGTAAAAGACACTTTCCCAAGTCTTGAGGTTATTGGATATATGGTGCTTCCCCCATATTTGTATAGATCACACGGCAATTGATGAGAGACGTACATTGTAACTAGTGATGTACCCTTTCATGTGTCTAAATGAATGCGGTTGTTGACCCATGTTAGTATCGACCAATCGGAACTTTAGAGGTGATGTAGTACATATCCTGTCGGCCCCCTTCAGTCCCCAAGACATTCCATAGCACCCATTTCACGAGAGTTGACTGGAAGCCCAGCTCAATATATCCATCTCATGACACGGAACCGACAAGCAAGCGTCTAGCCACTACCTTATCTCTGCTACGTGGAACAGCGAAGGGGCCTGTAAATATCACGTTATTCCCCGTTACTTCCCACGGCATATCCTGGTAGTCATTGGGGCTGGCTAGATCTGGGAGCTCTGGTCGATTACAATGGACCAATAACATTGGGGATTTAAACATATGACCACCGGGTAGGAAAGCTAGTCATTACAACACCGCAAATCATACACGCTAATTCTGAGTAGCATATTCTTTGCAGAACATCGATCTCTTCACTCATTCCCCCCCCCCCCCCCAAAAAAAAAAAAAATATCATTTGCCATTTCTCCCGCCTGATGCACCCGCACGCCAAAGGTGTGACGAAAAAAAGTCCTGCATCCTCGTGCTGGTCGACTCGACCCGTGTCTCTTCTTTAAGGAACCTTGCCTTCCATCACTGAACTCCCCAGTTCACTGTCCCCGTTAATATAGCCATAGTATTTCAGTTTCCGAGACACAATGCTGTCTACAATCCACCTTTATGCGGTTGTAGGATCTGGTAGAATTTCTGCATTTGTCTTGTTCACAGTCTACGGGATTACAAGATTGAGTCTGTAATATTTAAGCACACAAGCCCACCTTGTATTCTTTAGCGACGAATTCTTTTTTCTTGACTCACGCAATATGTTGCCACCCGGAAGACACATGTTCTCAGCATTGTTTCATTTACTTGCTTGCTGGTGTTGAGCCATACGTTATGATCATTGTTTAATCTCTGCATTGTATGTCTAGGCTGCGACTAACTTCATTTGAAGTGTTCCCATGTTGGGTATAGCGCTATTAATTGTAACGTATGCGACATCAGATGAGACAGTGAAAATAATAAGTGAACGCATTAGAGACAAACAACTAAAATTAGATATACCATCATCTATTCTGGAGAGGTTATTATTACTATGTACTGCCAATATAAAATTCAATTTTCTGGATAAGTCATACCGCCAAATTGACGCAGTGGCTATGGGGAGTCCTCTTGGTCCTATTCTAGTGGACATCTTCATGGCACATTTAGAAGAAACGAGATCCTCAGACATTAAAAACCTGGTCGTCTACCGTCGTTATGTGGAGGATATATTAATTATCACCACAGACGAGCTACAAGCAACATCGTTCCAGGCCATAATGAACATGGTGCGTAAAACATATCGCTATCTGTAGAACACGAACACAACGAAGCGTTGCGTTCCTGGATATCCTTTGAGACGTAGAGCAGACGGCACAATTCAAAGATCGGTGTATTGCAAAGACACATGGACTGGCCAATACTTAAATTTCATGGCTTCGCACCTGTCCAGTACAAACGGGGCTTATACGGACCGTGTTTGACCGTGCTGGGAAGATATGCACCCAGGACACACTGACGGAGGAAATTGAAACTCTGAAGAATGTCTTACACCTGAATTGGTACTCCACAAAATTTATAAAGCGTCACTGCCAACAGCCGAAACCAAAATCAGACGCACCTAAGTCCCTAAGCTCAAGGTATTTATCAAGCTAACCTTTCCATGGGATGACGTAATGCGACGTCTATAGGACCGGTTAATTACAGCAGTCGGCTGAACATTCTGTGCGGCAACACCAATTATAAGGTACAGAACCACACCTATTCCCACCCCAGCAGTAAAAGAATCTACCCCTCTGTACGCCACATCCAGATGCATTTACCAATTCACATGCAGGTGTGAGTCTACCTACACCGGGAGAACAGAGCGGCAGCTATACAGCAGGGTTGTTGAACACATACCAAATTGGGTCGATAAGATATTACACACAGGCAATGGGATCATGGGAACGCTGACACACCACAATTATAAACTTCCGGTGTCGTCCATTGAACGCAGAAAGACATGGTAGACAATTTAAAATTACCATGGTAAACAATTGATATTACTGTGCGACCATGCGTATATTTGAGCTTGAACGATGTATCTAGTTATTTTACTCTGCGATGTGTGACATCTGCAGTATGTAACCGACGAGATGCAGCAAAATATGCCAGACAATAAATCGTAAAATCTATGGTTTGTGTCTTCGTTATTCACATTCACTACGGGAAAACTTTGTTTTGATTTCGAATGTCTTTATTGATGATTTTTATCATTGGAACGTAATTAGTTTTGTCCGAGAATTGTTTTTTTTTTCTTTTTTTGTAAAGTCGCTTAAAGTCGATAGGGGCTACTTCATTGCACCGGGGTTTATCCTATATGGCTCAGTCTCTTTCCGCAGCGCTAGCTGCCGAAGGAGTCGCGCAAAGCACGATCTCCGTAGCTTCAGTGAAGACCCCCAGGAGTCTCCAAAAAAATGCACTCTTGAAACGAAGGACGCAGTCCGGAATCTAACCAACAACCTTAGGAGCCTGAAACCAGATGAGACTTAAACATTTATTTTTGTTTTATTTAATTTTAAAAACAAGATTTGAATATTCACTGTGCTTTTAGACAGACGGCATCAGCTCTTCTAACCCGTTAGCGTGAAAGAGTCAATACTAAACTCATATATGGTGTGTAGTAGCGTTTATCTATAGACTTTGGCACTGTATTCCGCAGAAAATGTGTAATTAAAACTGTGAAACATTTGCTCATGCAGGGCGGGAGAGTTCGACTTGAAAGATCTGTATAAGGTTACACCGCGATGGTCTTAAAGATTATAAACAATGCACGGTGAAGTTTCAGACTTCGGGTAACGGAACTTTTCAGCTCCGTGTGCAAACTGCCAATGATGACATGGGTCAGGTAATATACTGTGTTGTGATGTTCACATCTAGTTGTCATTATGTAGTCATGTCATCCTGTTTACAGTGCAATGACAAGATGCATCTTGTAACTTAGTTTGTCGTGATGTTCACATATGATTGTCATCAGGTATTTACGTTCGTGTGACTATCCGTAGCATCATCATCGTGTGTCATATCGATAATTGTTGGTTATCATTGTTTTGTGCTGATACGTGTAAATACCTAGGGATAACTGTATCACCATATACAGGATGTACAACAGAGATAATGAATATAATAGGGCGGCTGCTGCATTCCATTCAATGTGACGTATATTATTAACTAGGTCATTGTCACTGAATGTAGTAAAGAGAGTTTTGAAATGTTATATGGAGCCAGTTTTACTGTATGGGCTTAATCTTGGAACGTAGATGAATAAATTAAGAGATGCTTAGAAGCAAAGGGAATGTGGTTCTTGAGACGAATGTTGTGAGTACGCGAGGTTGCCAGAATATATAATCCAGACTGACTGGAAGTGGCTTATGAAAGTATAACATTATATACAACTATATGAAAAACACAAACTTATTTCTTTATTCAAGTTAGGAAAGGGGGGGGGGGATTACAGAAAAAGGTAACAGCTGGAAATATTAAAAAGAAAAGAGCCAGAGGCCGACCGAGAGCATTGCTGCCAGTTGGACTGATATGTTGGCATGGCTGAATACCACCTTCAAAGTTCATCAAAAACTCTAAAGATCATTTAGTTACCCTCTATGTCATCTGTTCTTTCCGATCGTCATAGATCTCTACGAATCTGTATGTCTAGCGCTTTCCCGTCGTTTGTAAATCCATGGCGTGCTCCAGATATGTTACTGGCTATCCTTATCCTTTGTGACGAAGTCTCCAGCTTCCCCATCCTCTTTTGCTTAAATTGGGGAAGAATCCCTTAAAAACACTTATGTAATTATATAAAAATATATATTCGTTTTTATTCCTATTTTTCTATGTATAGATAGTCCATGGCTATAGCATACATCTACTGCTAATTGACGTTATTAGTTTAATATGAAGTAATACGGTACATTAAGATTGGGGGGGGGGGGGAGGCTGAATTTACAAATTAGTGTACCCAGCCAAATCTATAAATTTGGCTACGACTATTTCACAATTCGGTCGGGAAAATTACGACAACGAACTCCCTGGCACGACTGACTTCCGGTCAGGGAAGAGATACGAAATTCGGCCTTTCGCAATCCAGACGTCGGTGTAGAAACAATCTGCTAGTCGCTAGGCTCTATAGAATACTTACAAAGTGTTAAGAGTTTTATCTTTGGCACATATTATATTAGAGAGATACCTAGAGCAAAGTTTTCGTACCCGACAAAAGCGGTCAGAAGATTAGAAGGGTAAAGTATTGCTATTTGTATCAAATATATTGTCGTGTGCGGCCGATATTTCCGTGTGTAGTTAAAGTAAAAACCGCCGAGAATAGGTTATTTTACCGACTAAACGTGATTGCGTATATTATACTTCGTACGGGTAGTTTACTAAGCACGCAGGGAAAAGGGTAAAACGTAACTGTTTAGAAAATTACCTTTACAGGAGAACTAGCGTGGTGTACACGATGTGAGATAGTTGTAAACTTGATAAAGTCGGATAGAACCCAATTTTCGATTAGTCCGTATAGCAGTAGACTAGGCCATACTAATCGAGCCGTTAGTTTAGGAATAACATGAGGCAGTTCCTAGTGATGATATTTCGAGGATGTGATAGTGATTGCGAATACTTAGAGATAATAATGAATATTTCGATGCCGCGAAAATAGGAAATCTTACTAAACACGTGTACGAATGTCAAATACTAGCGTGGTAGATCCTAGGCATGTTCGTTAATTCGTACCGGTGATTTCTCACCAATTCGCAGTCCTGTTCTTGCCTGCCACTGCATTAACTTTCATTCTATCTTATTCTGTTATGATAATTTCATAAATTGGGTGTATTTTAAAATATACGTTATATAGAATCATTATTAATTATATGCTAGGAATATAGCTTCAGAATGTGAACATAAATATATATAATATGTAATCTGTTTAATAGATTGTATATGTATCTATCTCTAGATTACTTTGTAATTATTGTATTTTTAATAATATAATTATGATATGCCTTATATGATTATATGTGTAATTATTACTGAATACTTATTACATTCACTTATAAGAAAGCTTAGAATGATTTTATTGAGCTGTTTTCTTAGGTCAGTGTTTTACTATTTATCTTAGGATAGGGAATTATAGAGAGCAGGGACGGATAGCTCATGCTATTTTGTTGCTGCGTGATATATGAGATGTAATTGGCCACCACCGAACAATCCAGGGCCGATGCATAAAGATGTCTCGACAGAAGATTCACTTGCTCTCGCTATATATATTTCACAGATTTGACACCTTCAGCGCCAAGCTTTAGATGCGCCAACCTGTGTGACTCTTTGTGAAGCATCACTTATCACCATCTCACTTATGCCTACTAATTAGGGTTTACACTCACTGTGTAAGCCGGAGAACCAGAAGATAAGTGGCCAAACTTACCGTTGGCCACCACCCTCCTCATTCAACTCAAAATATAGTATAGGCCAAAGAGTTACTTCAATGATTAGACAGTTTAGTAGATGCAAACCATAATATTTGATATTCAATAGAATAGAGGGAAGTTTACCACCCTTTTTATGTTCAGGGCTGCCTCCAGTGGAGCACCCACAGTGTTATCATATATTAAATATTAATGTAATTTTAATTTTACCAACTCTAGTTGTTACCTAAGTATCCTTAGTCGTAGTAGTGTGAGTAGTTGCGAAAGTTTGTCTCTTTTACATATTTTACTCTGTCTTTCTCGGTGTCGGTGAGAGTGATTAGAGTTTGGGGGGCTCGAGCTTTTTATTTCAGGCACGTAGCTAGACAACCTTGGCAGACTGTCGGTATCAAACCAGTATAGTTGTACGCCATTCCTGTCTGCCTGAACACTGTCAGAAGATTAGACTTGTTCTGGGTCTAGAATTACGAGCTATTCAGTCTTGTCTTCTCCAGTGACCTATTTTTCTATTCGTAGAAAGTCTATCCGCAGCACTTTGATAGATTCCTTATCATCGTAGCTGACGCTACGCTACATCCTTGAATGATACCATTGCCGTCTTTTCAACTCTCCAGTAGCCGGACTAATCCTTCTCCGAAACTAATACACAACCGTTCACTTAGATGGTTCCACAGCGAATGGTTTTGGTTGTCCCGCTGGCGTTCGGATGACGTATCTCCATCTCCCTTGGTTTTGGTGCACTGTCCACTACGGGATTTCCTGCTATCCTCTTTGTATCGTGTGCTTCGGCAATCGCTATGTGGCATCTCCTCCCCCCCCCCCCCACATTAAATGATTCCATCATTTAACATTTGTACATATATGTATACACCTTGTGATTAATAAAACATGCCCAATAGCAGTGCCGACATCATGAGTCATATCTAGTGCTGAGTACGACGTTATGGCCCCAATATTTACCCTCTAAAAAATAATTAAAATATAATGGGCACGCCCTCCTGTTCACTCCCACGGTGAACATCGTGTAGCCGGCCTTTGGAAGGGCCAGTCTACCTAATTTTTCAAATTAGTCCCTAACTTGTCCAAATAAACAAGTGTCCTCACTGTAGGTCAAAACCCGGAGATGGGGTCGAGGGTATCAATAGGTACCAAGCAGTCCGTATTAGTTGACGCTCAATAATGTCGCTGGCTTATATATCCGCTGGGTGTTTTCTTGTATCAAATATATGTAGGTGAGGTAGACGCCATTGCAATATACAGTGCAATCCTCAATCTTCTACGTATAGAGATTTTATCCATGACAATCGATCGCATATAGTTTGTACAATTAATTTTTTTTTTACGGCATGACAGATGTGGAGTAGCCTTTCTACGTATCCATGAGAACCCATTGATATTGATAATTATAACATTCTAATTACAACAGTTATTAACAAATTAACTAATCTAATTAACAACTTAATTATCCTATTATAATAAACCGAACTATTGACCAACTATATATATATATATATATATATATTATATATATATATATATATATATATATATATATATATATATATATATATATATATATATATATATATATATATATATATATATATATATATATTCATAAATATCAACTAAAATGATTAATTATATTGTTCCCTGTTCAATCATATCTTTCTAATAACACAATAATAATACAAATCTTCATCGACGAAAAATTAGAATATTCGTGGAGCCATAAATGAACCAAATAGGATCCTGGTCTATCCCTTGGGATATGGCTGCCACTCACCGTGAAGTACTATCCCTCTCTCTCTCTCTTGCCCTTACATCACAACTAAAAATAAGTCAAGTACTATAGATAAGCTAACAGCAAGTCTACCCTAGCTAGCAGCAACTGTAGTGCTCTCGCTAACAGAACCTGTAGAACTCTGCAAACAGAAACAGTAGTACTCTAGCTAAAAACAACGAAGTATTCTTTCTACCAGCAACAGTAGCACTCTAGCTGTCAGCAACTGTAGTACCCCAGCTAAAAAAACTGCAGAACACTACCAAGAAGTGCAGAACTATAGTTAACTGCAACAGTAGTAATCTGGCTAATAGCAAGAGTAGTACGTTAGCTAACAGCAACTGTAGTACTCTAGCTACCTGAAAAAAAGTAGTACTCTAGCTTACAGAAACTCTAGTACTCTAGCTAATAGCATCTTAGAACGCTAGTTAACATCAACTATAGAACACTAGCTAGAAGCAACGGTAGTACTCAAGATAACAGAAGCTGTAGAACTCTAGCTAAGAAAAAGTGTTGTACTCTAGCTAAAAGCAAGTATAATACTCTGGTTAACAGAATCTGTAGAACTCTTGATAACAGCAAGTCTAGCACTCTAGCTAACAGCACGTCTATTACTCTAGCTAACATAAACTTTAGTATTCTAGCTAATAGAAATGCTAGTACTCTAGCTAACAGCAAGTCTAATAATCTAGCTAGCAGAAACTGTAGTAATCTAGCTTTCAATAACTGTAGAACTGTAGCTAACATCAAGTCTAATGATCTAGCTAACAGATTATAAAGTACTCTAGTTAACATAAACTTTAGAGCGCTAGATAACAGCACGTCTAGAACTATAGCTGACATAAACTATGGAACTCTAACTAACAGACATTGTGGTACTCCTGCTAACAGCAAGTCTAGTACTCTGGTTAAGAGAAACTGTTGTACTCTAGCTAACAACAGTTCTAGTATTCTAGAAAACATCAAGTCTAGTATTCTAGTTAACAGCAAGTCTAGTATTATAGTTAAAAGAAACTTGGGAGTCTTCTTAGCGAAGTGGTCAAGCCGCCTGACTCGGTCTCTGAAAGTTGGAATTTCGATTCCGGGCTGCGTCTTTCGGTTCACGAGTGCATTTTTTCGGAGACTAATAGGGTCGTCACTGGAACTACGGAGTTCGTGCTTTGTGCGACGCTTTCCACGCTGCGGAAAGAGACTGAGCCATATAGGATAAAAGCCAATGTAATGAAGACGACCCTGTCAACTTTTAAACGACCTTTTTTAAGGTAAAAGAAACTCTAGCTAACAGCAACTCTAGTAAAGTCACACCGCCTAATTGACGGAGTGGCCATGGGGAGTCCTCTTGGTCCTATTCTAGCGTACATCTTCATGACACATTTAGAAGAAAAGAGATCCTCAGACATTAACAACTTGGTCTTCTACCGTCATTATGTGGACGATATACTAATTTTCACCACAGACGAGCTACAATTAACATCGTCCCAGGCCATAATGAACACGACGCATTAAAACATCTCTCTACCTATGGAACACGGACACAACGAAGCGTTGCCGTTCCTAGATATTCTAATGAGACGTAGAGCAGACGGCACAATTCAAAGATTGGTGTACTTTAAAGCAACATGCACTGGCCAATACCAAAATTTTCAGAGCTTCACACCTGTCCAGTACAAACGGGGCTTAGTGCGGACTCTGTTTGACCGTGCCAGAAAGATATGCAAGAAAGGACCCACTGACAGAGGAATGTGACACTCTGAAGAATGTCTAAAATCTGAATGGGTACTCCACAGGATTTATAAAGCGCCACTGCCAACAGCCCAAACCAAAACCAGACGTAACTACAGTCCCTAAACTCAAGGTATTCATCCAGCTAACCTTTCGAGGGGATGACGTAAAGCAACGTCTACAGGACCAGCTTACTACAGCAGTAGGCCGAACATACTGTGCTGCAACTCCAGTCATTAGGTATAGAACAACACCGATTCCCACACCAGCAGTTAAAGTACCTATTCCTCTGTACGCCAAAAACAATTGTTTTTACCAATGCACATGCAGATGCCAGGCCTTCTACATCGGTAGAACAGAGAGACAGCTGAACAAAAGAGTGTCGAAACACATACCTCAATGGGTCGAGAAGATACGACACACAAGCGATGCGAGCCTAGTAGGGCCGACACACCGAAAACTCCCCGTGTCTTCATTTGTTAGGCACATTATCGAAAGCGGCCATGTGGTTGACAGAGACATTGCCTTTCGCGTGTTGTTTAACACACATAACACTAGCTTGTTAAAGTTTGCAGAATCAATAATGATCAATCAACGCAAGCCAGATTTGTGCAACCAGAAAGACATGTTATTCAGCTTAAAGTTACCATGGTAGACAACTGACATTACTGTGCGAACATGTGTGTATTTCAGTTTAAAAGAAATTGTAGTTTCCTAGCTCACAGCAAGTCTACCACTCTAGCTAAAAGCAACATTAGTACTTTTTTGTTTTTCAATATCCCTTACAGGACGTTGCAGTCAACATCAGCATTTTCAGCTGTTGTTGATGTACTAGGCAAGTTTACGCTCAGTAGTTTTCCATTGCTTTCTGAGCGACCCGCTAACATACCCCGTAAGGTACCAACGCAGAGAGAACCGCTCCCGATTCTCGCGCAGGTTACCTTACTCACGAGCATATACGGGATTACTGAGAAAGACGTTAACGCCTAGGCCAGAGATACCGGTTACTCTAGCTAACATAATCTACAGAGGTCTAACTAAAAATAAGTTAAGTACTATAGCTAAGCTAATAGCACATCTACCCTAGCTAGCAGCTACTGTAGTACTCTAGCTAACAGCAACTGTAGAGCTCTGGCTTACAGAAACAGTGGTACTCTAGCTAAAAACAACAAAGCTCTCTAGCTAACAGCAACAGTAGCACTCTAGCTAACAGCAGCTTTAGTAACCTAGCTAACAGAAACTGTAAAACTGTAAAAGCAGCTAACGGCAAGCCTAGTACTTTAGAGAACAGCAAGTCTAGTACTCTAGCTAACAGAAACTGTAGTACTCTAGCTAACAGTCAGTCGTGTATTCTAGCTAACAGAAACTATAGAACTCTTGCTTACAAAAACTATAGTTCTCTAGCTTAACAGAAACTTTAGAACTTAGCTAACAACATGTCTAGTGCGATAACTAAGCTATAGCTGACAACAAACCTAAAACTATAGCTAAGATAACAGCAAATCTAGTAACCTAGCTAACAGAAACTGTAGAACTCTAGCGAATAGCAACTGTAGTGCTATATTTAACAGCAAGTCTAGTACTTTAGCCAACAGCAACAGTAGTACTCTAGCTAACATCAAATGAAGAACTGTAAATAACAGAAACATTAGATCTCTAGCTAACAGCAAGTCTATTACTCTAGCTAAAAAAAATAACTGTAGAACTCTAGCTAACAGCAACTGTAGAACTCTAGCTAACACAAACTGTAGAACTCTAGCTAACAGAAACTTTAGATCTCTAGCTAACAGCAAGACTATTACTCTAGCTAAAAAATAACTGTAGAACTCTAGCTAACACAAACTGTAGAACTCTAGCTAACAGAAACTGTAGTACTCTAGGTAATAGCAAATGTATTACTCTAGCTACCAGAAAACGATATATTAGATACATCCAGTTGTTCATTTATCCTGCTATCTCAACCCAGTTAATCTGCACTCGCCACGCACGTGATAACAGCTGTTACACACATATTATGTATGCTCTTCAATCAAAGCAATTGTTTCCAGAATAATTTACACATACGCGCAATTAATTATTCAACATTAATGATGCACATTAATAACCAACACGATATTCGAATGCGGAACACATGTTATGTTTATTCTTATAAATGAACATCAGCAGAAACTATCACTGGTTATCAGTTCGCTACGCTCGCTTACTTTGGTCTGTCAAGACTGCAAGGTGCCACTCACTCACGCTGACAATATCATCAGAAAGTGCTCGTTAAATGCCATGGCGTCCGTTGTCGAGGCATTATTACATATTTTAAACATGAATAAAAGCGTTAAAATGCACACACTTATTGCTCTCTCGCAATTATATAAATCAGGTGTGATCGGAATCGTTATAAATAACGCTCTGCACGGCAGTTTGAAACAAACATGTGTGTTTTATGTTCGCTGTATTTCAATAATTGTTCAAGATGCGAGTTTGTCTGAATGAAGTTGAGGAGGAGCATATAAGCTCGTGAGTCTAAAGCTGAGATATAGCAGGATCACGTCGATACCTGGCAGTCATGATTTCGTTCCTTTGCTTGTTGTGTATGGCTGTCATTGCTGTACCTGGGATTTGGGGTAAGAACGTAGATATCACACCATGTTTACCTGGACAGGACATGAGAAATATAGGTAGACGGATAAGTGGACATGCAGGCATTATCAACAATATATGAGACGCTAGAGAAACAGACCACTTTAGGGAAATTAGAGAATCTGCTTCCTTGTCCAGACTACGGAAGGTGGGAGTGACGAGGGAAGCCGCCAATCATGAATATTTTGTTAGGAAGATAATCCATCCATCATGTGCCTTGCCGGTAAGCGTGGGCTGTCATGATTAGCCATTTCACTCGATCACCAGAGTCGTGGATATGCTCAGTGTTCTTGTCTTGACAAATATCACATGGTCAAGCCATCCTGGTATTTACTTCTCTGTCTTCCCCATGTTCTCTTCCTCTCGATCTTGTCATTTGTCACCAAGTTCTCCAATATAATTCTTCTCAAAACATGTCCAACAGATTTTGACTGTCTACGTCTAAGTTTTATTATCAGTTAACGATTTTCATTTGTTTCCTGTAGGACTTGGTTGTTGGTTTTCTGTCTGTCCATGGTTTCTTTGCAGTCTCTTCGGAAACCAAATTTCCACAGCAAGCAGATGCTTTTCGGCTTGACAGCTCATAGTTCACGCTTCACATCCATACAAAAAGTACATTCTCTATGTAGCACCTAAACACTCTTTTTCTCGTAGCAATTGACATATTTTTATTGGTTTGTATGTTGTTCATCTTGCAAAAGGCTACCTTCGCCTTGGCGATTCTTGTTCCAATCTCTTCAAAGCATCTCCCATCAGATTTTATGACTGTACAGAGATAATTGTACCCATTTACCTGTTTAAGAATATTTCCATTTACCTGTACATTGCAGTGTAGTATTTTGTGCTTCCTAGTGACAACCATAAGCTGTGTCTTCGTACACTTTAATTCTAACCCTAATTGTTCAGTGTGTGCAACAATCGCATCTACTAAATGTTGCAGATTCTCTCATTGTCTACAATCCATACTGTAACATTTGCGTGACTAATGTTATTGATGTTTCTTCACCCAATGATGATTCATTT
>JACEFZ010025619.1:137500-165000 GCA_014155875.1 Cepaea nemoralis | reverse complement strand
TATAATTAACGGGCATTAGAAAATATACAGAAGGTAGTAGTATGACAACAACAGAGTGTAAGATATTAAAGGACACAGAAGACATACTTATATTTAAAAAAAGCTTCATGATGACGACTGTAGACCAGAAATACACATTTACGATCAATGTCGGGTTGGCTGATAAGCTGTAAAATGGTACCGTTAGTCTATCCTAACTTTATTCAACTGGTTGTATGTCTGACCCCCTGGACTCAAGAATTACGACATATACACATGACCTTCATCAGTGCTGTTCACCAACACGAAATATGTCATTCGTTTCAAAATTTTAATTAACTCAGTCCAAGAAAAACAACACATACAACATAACACTTTGTACAATCAATATAGAGCTATCAAAAGATATGACAAGTTGGAATGGAAGAAGTCAGACCCTGGTCGGTGTGTTCATCATAGACGGGGATCAGGTGTCTGTCCGTCTGGACGGGTGACACATAATTCATCTGATATCTTGAGCGCCTCCTTATGGAATTTCTTCAGGATGCAGTCATCACTGAAGTGTGGGTTCAGCTTCGTGACCACTTGGGAAAATATAGTCTATATCGTCTTGATATGGTATGTATGGAAAAACCAAGCCTCATCGCAAGACTTCACAGAAAACATATTGATATTATAATTTTCGAGTTCATTGGATCACTTCACATAAGTTCTTCATGACTGAATAACATGATATGTATTTCCAAAGGGCATACGAGTTAAACAGCTTAACATGTATTGGTATTGATCAAGCGTTGTCGAAGAACTTCTCTTTGGGTATACTAGTTGAACAGCTTGATATTTATTGATATTAATTCAGCGTTGTCGAAGAACTTCTCATGGGCATACGAGTTGAATACTTCACGGTTGGGGACCTGAAATGAATATACCTCAGGGTAGTATATGCATCAAAACATACTGAACATGACAGAATCACACCTCCCCTTTCTGTCTCTTTTCTGTCAAAATGAGAACCATTATAAGCATCATTCGAAATACGGATTCTGACTCTCTGGACTTACTAATTAGCTTGAACACAAGAAACGTTCTTGGAGAGTTTATGGTCTGGACAGGAGCTCAGGGATGATCTGTCATCTAACCGTCATGACTGTACCCTGGTCTCTGGAGTCTGGTCCGTGTGCCGTAGTAACGCTTTGCTTGCGTGACGTCATGTATGTCGGATGAAGACATCATGTTGTCCAACATCAGCGTGAGGTCATACCGGACTGAGGTTTGCGTGAGTATCCGTTGTTCCATGTCTGGCTTATTGGTGTACAGACTGGTGGATCCTCGCCGTGCAGGCAGATACTCTCCGACTTCAGAATAATCAGCGGTCCTAATACGTTAGCCAGGACCCCGATGGGACCTGTTGCTCAGGACGCATGACTAGGACGTGTTAGTAAGTCTTGACCAGTTTAAAACCTGGCCCTGGTGCCTTGGAAACACCTCTGCGTCCCAATAACGCTCTTTAAAAGTAGGTCTTATCATCCTGGGTTTACCCTTATTGCCCTTTAAGTATTAGGTAAATATAGATGTGTTTTATAATCAATCCAGTTCTTGTGAGTTGCTAAAGTACAACCACGAGTTTAAGTAATGCAGATAAGTATCCAATATCATTCCCTTGATTGTGTAGGTAGTCGTAGGATTACTGTGGTGTACGTATGGTTATTATATATAAGTAAAGTTTCACATCTTTCTATATAAAAAGAATATCTTGCATCCATAACATCGTATATGTCATGGAGCGCTCTCCAGTGATTCATTGCGTCACCCCTTCTGGCACATGATGTTGAATATGGCAATTCAGCTACCTATGCAAAGTTTGGTTTTATTTTGAAGCTTATGGAATAAGGATCCAATTTTATATCTTCCCCTTTTTTTAATCACTTTATTACATCATTATGTAGGTGTTATTCACTAGGATTATCTTGGGTTTTAGCTACCGAATATATTATTTGCAAATGGGTCGTGGGCATTCAATGCACAGCTGACAGTTACATTATTTGCGCTTGCTTACTTCGGGTCAGCTGCTAAAAAGTTGATTGTGATTAGTGTAGTAACTCTCTAACTAAAGTAATAATCACCAATTACCTTCAGTTGGGAACACAATTTCCATACTCAAGTGTGGATTGAACTCATATAATAACTGACTCTAATCATATAAAATTCAGAGCAGCTTTCCAACTGGTCCGATTTGAATCGCTTTCTTGCACTCACTGCAGGCGAGGGCCAACACATCTCAAACTTCCGAGATCTCCCGGAATTTGAAAATTCACTTTTGTTTAGCCGATCGATCAACATCACGGCACACGGGTGAAACCCATAAGTGCTCCATTCTCCTCCTAATTAAAACCTGAGTCTGGAGAATTTCAGCTCAGTGCACGAACTCCGTAGCACCGGCGAGGATCCTGAAATACTTTGGGTAGATTTTTAACTCGAAATTTTGCCCGGGCAGCGCCGTTAGGCTACTATTTTTCGATTTCCAACTGCCAAGGGATTTATTTTGTGCGCAACAATAGACACGGGCGTCCGATCTCACTACCCAGAGACCTGGGGAAATTTTATTACTGGAAGTCCACGTGAAATAAATCCCGGTCCTCACCGGGGCTTGAACCTGGGACCTCCAGCACTCGAGGTGGACACCATACATTGAGACTACGCAGCCCCCTTTCACTTAAATTCCCCTAATTTCCGTGACCTTAGTGAATCTTATTTTTAGGTATCTGTAAAGTTCACCAATTTAGTCGTGAGAAATTAGGGAATCTCATTTTTCTCAACTAATTGCGACCTGTCGTAACCTTCTGGAAAGATCTATGCTAATGAGTTTATACAGTGTATCAAGTTGGATCGGCTATGGAAACCCGTTTTGGAAAAATTTACATAGTAGTTATGACCAATTCGGTTGACTAGTTTTGCTTAAGATTCAGTTTAATAAAAGTGGAGAGAGGCTGTCATGCAATCTTGTTACAATAAACATTTGGGATAAAAATAATAATAATAATAATAATAATAATAATAATAATAATAATAATAATAATAATAATAATAATAATAATCAGAGGAAGAGGAGAGTCTACAAAAATGGAGTTTTAACCACATACCCAATGTAACTTAAGTGGCTTCCCATTTTGAAACTCCACATAGGCCTACCCAAGGAAGCCTATCTCCTAGAGGCGTTCTTCAATGGCAACTTCGACAACAGTGCTCAAAACGAGACGGGACATGATTATGTTAACTCCAGGATTGTGCCTGTGACCCTGCCGTTTTTTGGAGATGTAAGTTAACTGACTGGTGTGTATGTCTCTGTAGTAGGAGTCGCATCGGTTACTGTCTGTAACTCTTTTCCTATCACTCACTCGCTTTCACTGACACGTCGTCATTTACTTCCTGTCACCTGCACCGTGCCACTTACATCCAGTCAATAACACCTTGTCGCTTACTCTCTGTCACTTACTCCTTGTCACGGACACCCTGTCACGTACTCAGTGTCTCTAACTCTGTCACTTACTCCCTTTCACGTATTATCTGTCACTTACTACCTGTCACTTAATCGCGGTCACTGACACCCTGTCACTTAGAACCTGCCACTTTCTCCCTGTCACTTACTCACGATCATCGTCATACTGTCACTTACTCCCGGTCACTGACAGTGACACTGATGTGTCTTTCCACTGTTGTTGAGGAGATTCGTTTTACCAGATTTCATTGGCCAGCTGTAGAAAACGTTGTAAGGTATTCTCATCCACTGCTCTGATAATTTCTCCTGAGATGTCGCCTTCACCAACAGCGTTGTTGCTCTTCAATTTTTTAATGGCTGCTTTAATCTCGTCAATGGTGAATGTCTCACAGGGGGCATCTAGTGGGGTCATGGTAATTTCTCCATACAGGTTGGGAACAATATCAGACTGCGGTCTATTTAATATTTCTTTGAAATGTTCTGCCCATCGTTAATTTTGATGGTGATTGGATAAAAGTAGTTTACCTTGGTTGTCTTTGATGGGTATGTTTGATGTAGGTGAGTGCTTGCATAGTTGTTTCATGATATGGAATACGGCTGTTGTTTCCAGTTTTGGCAGCTGATTCGGCGTCGGAGGCCAGGCTGTGTATAAAGTTATGTTTATCTGTTCGTGCACTTGATTTCACCTCTTTATCCACCATGGAGTATTTTTGCTTATGGGTTTCATATGAAGATGTGTCTTGTGTAGAAAGAAGTTTTAGTTTTGCTTGTTTTATTTCTTGTATCTTCGTCCAGGTGTTATCGCTTAGCCACTTCTTCTTCTGTCTGTGTACGTAGCCGACTGTGTTTGTTGCCGCATTTAGCAAGGTATTTTTAAGGAATTTGCAATTTTCTTAAATGTTATTTTTAATATTCGCATTACTCATTATACTTTCTTTGTTAGCGTAGATGTTTTGTACCTCTGAATTAAATGCGTGTTGGTGTTCTTTAGTCAGTAGGAACTGTGCGTTTAGTTTCTTAATTCTGGGTGATTTGTGCAGTCTTAAGCTTTATTTTTATCTTGGCTATGCAGAGATTGTGATCGCTGCCAAGCATCTGCTTCTCTGTATGCTCTGACGTCTTGTACTGATGAACAGAATTCGGCACTAATGCAAAAATGGTATATCTGATTCTTTGTGACACTATCAGGCGAGTTCCACGTGATGTTGAGTATGTTTGTGTGAGGAAATAAAGAGTTTGCTATTATCAGATTTGCTATTTCACAGAATTCTAGTAGTCTCTCTCCGTTTTGGTTCATGTCCCCTAGACCGTGAATTCCCATATATTTCTCAAAACCCTTATTGTCAGACCCTATCTTGGTGTTTAAATCACTCATTACAACAGCAATGTCGTGTTTCGGTGATACGTTGATGGTACCATTAAGTAGGTCAAAGAAATTAGTGTCACTTAATCCCTGTCGCATATTATATGTCACTTACTACCTTTACCTACTGCCTGTCACCGATATCCTGTCACTTACTCCATGTCATTGATATCATTTCTCTACCTTCCCGGTCACTTATTCTATGTCACTTAACACCTATAACATACTCCCTGTCTTCGACACTCTGTTACTTACTTCCTGTCACCGACATCCTGTCAATTATTTTCTGTCACTTACTACCTGTCACTCACTCCCTGTCACCAACACCCTGTCCCACATCCTGTCACTTATTATATGTCAGTTACTACCTGTCACTTTCTCCCTATAACCAAACCCCTGTCACTTACTCCCTGTCAACATCTTGTAACTTATTCCCTGCCACTTATTATCTGTCACTTACCCCCTGTCACATATTCCCTGTCACCGACACCCTATTACTGACTCAGTGTTACTGACATCCTGTTATCTACTGCCGATCACTCACTCCCTTTCACTGATTTCCTTTCATTTGCATCCTTTCATATATTTCCTATAATTTACCCCCTTTCAATCACTCTATGTCACTTACTCTGTGACAACTCTCTGCTAACATGATATTTATGCATTTCTCAAGTAATCGATGACTGTGGTTTTCATGCAGAGACATGAATGTGCACGTTGTAGTTACGTGTGTGTGTGTGTGTGTGTGTGTGTGTGTGTGTTTTGTGTGTGTGTGTGTGTAAATGTGTGTTTATGTGTTCGCGCCAGTGTGCTATTCTAATAAAATGTTTCTTTGTTAATAATGTCCATACATTGACCTCGTCTTGACAAACATGATCCTTGCGTAATGATGGAACCTTTTCAGATGGCTTAAGACGTATCATATATATGATGCCAGGCGCATTTGTTTATACACCGGTGGACACTCCAAGGGTGATATGGTCAATACCACGACGTCATCATTACTTCCAGAGACTCTTACTGGTGCCCAATTTACCCGAGGTCCACTTCTGAGCCTAGAGGCATTGCAGAAATTTGACCATGCATGTTTCAACACATGCCAACATTGCGACAGGCCAGCGTCTATTCCCAAATGTGGCACCCATTGATCAGTGTATTTAGTTTAAAGCATACACACACGCACAGGTTTAGATATCCGCTAGTGTATTTATACATGTTGCATGTGCTTCGTGGGATGTTCTGAGCAGCCCTTATATGATTTCTCTAGGTAATGTTACGTTTAGTAGTTTATACTCTCCGATGTATGTGGTTAAAGGGTAGCGACGCGTTTCACAGTCCCGTATTCATTGGTCGAAATCAGCTGTAAGAGATCTGGAAGCAGATCACATTGCATTAATTTATAACAATGACATGAGCGCCGGTCGTCAGAAAGAACTGCCAAAATGTTGAACGTAAAATAGCCTTAACAGACACAAAGAGCCAAACATTGCTATGGTTTATTTAGAAGTCATGTAAAGAGCATGCAGCTAACATTTTAAAGCTTATACCTACGTGCATTTCTTTGGCTTTTATATAGCAGCCGGCGTTCTACATCGAGGAGGTATACGGCGGTGTGACATTGATTCTACAACTGGGTGTGGTCACTGATATACCCGGCAACGTGTTGGTCTCAAGCTGTACGACTTCATAGACTACACTGGCATCAAGTTGGTATTTTGTCTACTTAGCGTATTAACTTGTTTACTGTTATGTTACACTCAGAGGGATAGTCGTGGCTGGGAGGTTTACGAGCCTGTCTCAGGGTCATAAGGTAGTGGGTTCGACGCTGCATAGGGCTTGTGTTCTTCTATGAACTTTATGCATCCGTAAGGTAGTTAATGAAGATATTGAGAAATGAATCCCAATATCCTAATAGCCAACTGTACAAGAAACTTGAACAGGCTCATTTAGACTTTCTAGGGATATAGACTTATATTATAAAGTGATGTTTCCTACAGATGCCAATAGAGCAAGGACAATTTACCGAACTTTCGAGGGGATAGCACTCTCTTTGTAAACCAAAGGTCCGTGTGATTATCCAGCCCACATTCAGCTCCACAGTAACGGTGTCCCTTGACAAATATTATTAATGAGAACACATATGAAGAGACTAAAATTCCACATAACAAGTAAATAAACAACTATTAAATATAACAGATAACATTATATTGAGATAACATGGGGAAAGTGGAAAGTGTGTGTATATTCATGTTGATTGATTGATTGATTGATTTAGGAACCGACATCACAGCATTACGGGCATTCCCATAAGCGCTACGTC
Source organism: Cepaea nemoralis (assembly GCA_014155875.1). Lineage (NCBI taxonomy): Eukaryota > Metazoa > Mollusca > Gastropoda > Stylommatophora > Helicidae > Cepaea > Cepaea nemoralis. The sequence continues at coordinate 157,842 of JACEFZ010025619.1, read as the reverse complement.
CTAATCCTCAGAAGCCAGCGAAGAGTTCCAACCCCAATAGTACCAGTAACAATATGATTATATGTGCGTCTCGCCTTTCCTCTAAGCGTCGAGCATCGACCAGATCCCCTCGTCACTCTACGCTGTGGCATTCTTGCCAGACCATTGTGATCCATTTGCTCCTCCGAGGTGTACACGTCCTCCCACAAGGCCGCAACCACGTCTGCCCTGTCATGCATCAATACTCCACCAAGTTTTGCAGAGTCAGCCAATCTGCCTGCCTGTTCATTCCCCAGCACACCAGCATACCCCGGAAAAATATCCAGACAATGCTTGCCACCCGTGACTACCGAAGCGAAGCAAGCCACTCGACACGAAGTTTGCCTGTCCTCACCCTACTCAGCATGCATTCTGAGTCAGTTACAATCACGATGTGTGTGTATCGTATTCTCCATCCAGCGGAAAGCTGCACTGACTGCCTCCACCTCCATTCTTAAGCTAGATGTTGTTGTATCATATGCAAGGCTTACCTGCACCAAACGTCGACCTTTAGCCTTTGCCAAGAAACCCCAGGCACTTCTCCTACCTCTCAACATCGAACCATCTGTGTAGATAATCACATCACCCGGGCGAGAATTATCCTGAATTAGTTGCTGGATTTCCATGTCCGTGGCCCCTGCTGGTCACTCCCTCCACTTTCGGCTCAATGTGATTATAACTCTGCACAAGTCTGACTGCTCCGCTGGCACTCAGACCCACCCCTCTCCTCGCCTAATATTCTCGAAGATGCACACCTGTCTGATCGTATCATCCGCCTGAGCCATCCATGATTTCCCTCTTATCAGTCGCTGGCCCTTAACTGCGTCCAGCGCCTCATGCAACGGGTGATCTGTGTCAGCAGCTACTCTGAGGTATGCCTTTGCCTGCATCACCTTGAGCCTACCAGCAACAGTTGGCAAACCAAGGATATGCAGCATACACACCACTGAGGTGACTCTGGTGCATCCCAGAATGACCCGCATAGCCTCGTTCTGTATGCGCTCCAATCTCACCAGCTGACTCTTTGAGACAGTGAGCAGTCCTATTCCATAATAATCACTGAGAGGATCAAGTACTTGTATAGCCTGAAAAGCATTATCTGCTCTATGTCCATTGCTGACATAGTTTTAACTGCGTTGAGTCCTCTTTGAGATCTTATCACAACCGTCTCCACATGGTCCTTGAAGGACAGGCTCCTGTCAAATGTGATTCCCAGATACTTCAGTTTGTTCTCTCTGTTGACGCTTCCACCATCAATCGTGAGGCTTGGGACATCAGCTCTCACAATCCTGTTGTCCTGTGAGCACCACAAAACAGCCGCCTTTTCCGGGTGGATGACAGCACCCATTTCAGTGCACCAGTCAATCTTTTATTTAAACTGTCGCCTGTAGCTCCTGGGCTGTTTGCTCCCTATCTCTCCCCTGCCTATATGCAAGAATACCATCTGCAAATTTTAGTATCCTTCCAACCCCTGGTGCTTCTTGGTTTGAAATTTTGCTCGTATACACGTTAAAGAGCACCGATGAGATTGCGGAACCTTGTGACAGTCGCTAGGTTAAAATATGTGGCTCTGAGGTCCATGCACCCAGACGGAGAGCAATCCGACGAGAATGTAGAACGGCTGCTATCCAGTTCACCAACCAGGGATTGACCCCCTTCTCCATCAGTGCGGTCATCAAAATATCATATCGAACGCTATTGTACGCATCCTCGAGATCAAGCGCCGCCGCCATTGTTTCTTGTCTACTCTGGAACCTCTCATAAACGTCAAAGGCAAAAGTGGCTGCTTTTGACCAGGTATCTTTTCCTGGCCTGTATCTCCCCAGGCCTCTTGGATGAAGCTTCCCCCTTTCCAAAAACGCTTGCAGCTTGACAGCGATTATCTTCTCTAGAACATTCCCAAATTTATTTTGAAGGGTGATGATCCTAACGCTGCTAAGCTTTCAATGATCCTTGAACGGTTTTGGGAGAGGGATGAGATAACTGTGTACCCAATTCTGCGGTACTGATGCAGTCTTAATGCTCTGGTTAAAGCAGTCGGTCGCCTCCTTCAGGTCTGCATCGCTCAAAGCCTTCATGTGGCCATACCTGACCCCATCAGGCCCTGGTGCCGGGTCTTTTGCCTTTCTCAAAATATGTTTAACATCTTCAACCCGTATGATGTCTTCATAAGGCATATTCTTTATGGAGCCAGATGACTCCTCTCTAATTGCATGCCTGGTGTCCACATCATCATGACTGGTCTGCTTTAAAAATCTCTGGAGAAACGCCTCCCCCTTCTCTGTGTCTGTTGTCATGCGCACATCATCATCTCAATAAATTGTTCCCACTGTCATAGGCCGATATTTTCTTTTTTTTTGTCTGTGCAGTTTCCAGAACCTTCGCAGTGTTTTATCACCTCCAATCTCATTCATTAAACATTCCCATTTTGCCATTCTTTCCCTTTGCAGCACAGCGCTTGAAAACCTCCACCTTGTCTTTCTTGACATTTTCCGCCGTGTCCGTTTCCTCTCGTGAGCCTTTGGGTGTTTGTCGCACTTTCCTTAGCTGCTTCACTGCAGCTCTCTTTGCTTTCCAAGCCTGGTCTACTTCTGGGGTCCACCATGGGGGATGCAAACAAGGATTTTTAACAGCCCTGTTGCATGCCCCCTGTCGGAGGCGTCCAAGAAGGCTGTCGGTCCACTCATACCGGAAGGTCTTGCGCGCTCTCTCAGCCTTAACCTTCCTGGATCTAGAGATCATGAGTGAGCATGGCATGTGATCACTCCCATGGTCAAAACACTCCACTTTACATCAAGGACTGATCTTTGGAGACAAGTGCCAAGTCAAGTAGCTGTGTCCGTATCGCCAGGCCTCATTGCCATTCTAGTCGGCCTACTATCATTTATGCAGACCACATCAGAGTCCATCATGGCATCAGCAATGGCAATTCCCTGTCGGTTTTCTCCACTGCTGTCCCAATTTCTGTTCCTCGCATTGAAGTCTCCACATATAGGTAGCCTATCACCTGATAATTCCTCCAATTCCTTAAGCCAGTCCCAGTGTCCCTTTCTGACAAAACATTCCACTGTGGCATATGCATTTATGATGTTCCAACTTAATCCCCCAATCTCCATTTGTATACCCTGGACCTCTCTTGCACTGTGAATCCACTTGCTCAAGTCAAGTACCACATGCTTCACTCCTTCCTTCACCAGCAGACCTTGCCCACGTCTCATCTGCCCAGTAGGGTTTATATAACTGGCCTACCCAGGGCAATGGTATTTGTCTGTATTTAGCTCCTGGAGCATGAGACACCAATATTCACGTGACACGGCATTTCATGTAACCCAATTTCATATGACCCAATAATCATGTGACACGGTATACTAATACACAACCACAATAAAAAAGAACAACATCATCTTAATAAAAGATATGGAATTATATATAATTAATCAATTAACTGTCCGATGTTGACTTGATGAAGGAATTAAATCAGCATCTTCCAAGCTCCATTGAGATGCTAAGGGATTTCTAGTTCCCACGAGGCGAGTTCAATGTTTTAACGTAAACGAAGTGAAAGTCCTTTATGTAACAACCACTGGAAAACGTCCATGTTCTTATTAAATAACACTAATGAACAAACCATTATTAAATAACACTGGCGAACAATCCATTATTAAATAACACTGGAGAACACAAAATTATTAATCCATGGGGGAAAATGTTTATTTGTAAACCACAGGGGGCGAATGTTCGTTCTTAACACACAGGAGTGCGAGTGTTCATTTCCATATAGAAGTATGAATGTTTATTCCTATGTAGGAGTCAGAGATGGAACTACTGCGTTCAGAATCCTACGGGTTTTGGAACGGGAACAACCTGAAGTAGTAATAAAAGAGGCCCAGCGGCGTTTATCATGCTGGGGTGATCTTCAGACAATGAACAGGCCAGTATTAATTCAGGGAAAATCACTTTTCCCGCATTGTAAAGGCATACTCTTCATGCCTTGAGGACTATGACACACCCCCCCCCCCCCGATGTCATTCATCATCTTTTATGACAATACCCCATTTTCTGCCCAATGAAGAAATCACCGTTTCTTTTAGAAAATGTGTGCCAAACAATATAGCGGTACCCATAGAAGCAAGTGAAAACTAAACTGCAACATGAGGACGAGGAAAAGAAAAACAAAGAAAAAGAGAGTATGCAAAAGAGAGAGAGAGAGGGAGAGAGAGAGAGAGAGAAAGAGAGAGAGAGAGAGAGAGAGAGAGAGAGAGAGAGAGAGAGAGAGAGAGAGAGAGAGAGAGAGAGAGAGAAGAAAATTAAGACACAAAGATGAGTCACTGAGACCTTGTCCAATTACCTCAACATCTGATGCAGTCCCTCAATCCTTATATTGAAATGATATGTCTCTCTCACTATTGCTTTATGGAAGTGGATCATTCTCATGATCTTCAAATTCTGTCTCTGAGAATATCTGGTGGCCATCATCAAGAGTGATGCCATTTCTCTGTAGTGGCATTTATTCTCTTCTCCTGCATATGTGTAGGCAACCACACATTATATTTATAAGGTAACACCACATCATATTCATACATGTATGTTTTATGTTCATACAGAGAAACATAGTCTCTTATGAACATAAAGACAATGAGATTATACGAGATTCTCCAGAAAAGTATCTCCATTAAATAATACATGTAATATTCTAGAAAGTAGCAAGGTAGATCTTTTTTCCAATCATTATTTACACAGGAAGACTGAATTACTATAAAACAGGAATATCATACCTTATAAAGGGCATGAACAGACCAGAATAGACATGTTTTCACTATCTTCTAAGTCAAAGAAAATGCATTTAATTCTTCGAGGATTTTCTTTGGATATGCACACACAAAACTTCCTCTTCTTCAGCGTTCCGAGCCATTGAGGTTCTTTGCTGCAGATACAATCCGTCTCCATTCGTCTCTCTGGTGGACCCTCTCTTGCAGTCGTTGATTCCAAGTGCTTGTAAGTCTGTATATGTATTATCTCTCCACCGTCTTGGTCTACCTCGGGGTCTACTGTCATTTATTTACTGATACTAGTGATTAGCGGGGACTTAAACAGATCATAAATGTCTTTATTACTTCGTCTTTTCCACTCTCCACTTTGTGTATCCTTAATGGGTCCAAAGATGCGTCTTAAAATTTTGTTCTCAAAGGTTTGTAACAAGGCTTCGTCTCCTTTCGTTATACTCCAGGTTTCAGAACCATACAGCACAACTGGTCTGATCAGTGTTATGTATATTGTGATTTTGGTGTTACGAGATAGCGCATTTGATTTTAGTAGATGTTGTAGTGCATAGTATATCTTATTTCCAGAGTTGATTCTAGTTTGTATTTCTTCCCTTATGATGTTGGAGCAGTTGAAGATTGTACCCAGGTATTTGTATGTTTCCGTTCTTTTAATGGTCATATTATCTATTTGTATGTGGCCAGAGTTTTTAGCCATTCCGTCTCTTGAAATTACCATATATTCTGTCTTATCTTGGTTGATAACCAGCCCCATCTGTTGGGCTTTTTCCTTTAAGTGAGTCAATATTTCCAATGTCTTTTGTTCACTTTGCCCTATAATATCTATATCATCTGCATAACCAAGCAGCTTGGATGTTCCTCCAATATCACATTCCTCCTTTACCTTCCTTACAACTTTCTCTAGAGCCAGATTGAAGAGTAGCGGCGATAGTGCATCACCCTGTTTCAAGCCAGATGTTATTTGGAAAGGGTCTGATTTCCTGCCTTTATATGTTACTATATTATAAGTATCTTCCATGCATAGTCTGGTCATGTTGATTAACTTCCTTGGTATTCCAAATTCCTGCATAGCATTCCATAGACTATTCCTATGGACACTATCATAAGCCTTTTTAAAATCCACAAAAATGTTATGGAGATCTCTTTTATATTCCCAATTTTTCTCGGCTATTTGTCGTAAGATAAATATCTGATCTATTGTTGATCTGTTTTGTCTAAAACCCGCCTGGTAGTCACCTAATATGTCTTCTGAATATGGTTTTAGTCTATTTAGTAATACTGCGGATAGTATCTTATAGCTTGTGGACAGTAGTGATATTCCTCTATAATTTTCCACATTGGAACTTGTCGCCTTTCTTAAAGATAGGTATCAATAATGACTCTTTCCAGTCATGGGGTAATTCTTCTGTCCTCCAGATTTTTATTATTAGTTCGTATAGCTTTAGATGTAATGCATGGCCACCTGCCTTTATAAATTCAGCAGCAATTCCATCAGTCCCCAGTTGCCTTATTGTTTTTAAGTCGTGTGATTACATATAGGATTTCTTCAAATGCAGGTTCTTCAATTTGTGGTTCACATGTTAGAACCTCTTCCTGTGGGAAAGTGTTACTTGGAGCTTCACAATTTAGTAATTCAACAAAATATTCTTTCCATGTGTTGCACATTTCCTCATTGGTATTTATCATATTCCCATTTTTGTCTTTTAAACCATATGTGTTTTGTTGGTGCCCTCGTTTCATTGACTTCAGTTCTTTATAAAAACTTTCTGGATTCATTTTTCTGGTGATTAGTTTCCATATCTTTGATTATATTACTCATATATTCTCGCTTCTGCTGTCGGACTATTTTTGTAGCCTCTTTACATTCATTTCTATAATGCTCTTCCTTTTGGATGTTGTTGATGTCATTTAACCATAAATGTCTGGCATTCTTTTTCCTAATGACTGCTTCTTCACATTTTTGATTGAACCATCTGTTCTTTCTATGCTGTGGTTAACACACCGAGACATTCTTCTGCGGTAGATTGAATTGTATTCTTGATGTTCAACCAAGTTTGGTCAACGCTTTCCTCCAAAGGGTTTTGCAGAGTTTCAAGTTTACATTTTATTTCATCTGTAAATTTCTCTTTGACTGTAATTTCTTGTAGTTTTTCTCTGTTATATGTTGGGTGTAATCTTTGTAATTTAGAATAGAAAGCTCTCTTAAGTTTTATTTTAAATTTTGCTCCGACGAGGAAGTGGTCACTGTGGCACTCAGCTCCTCTATAACGTCTAACTTGCTGTATGTATGATGCATTTCTGTTGTTAATTAAAATGTGATCTATTTGATTATAGGTTCTCTTGTTACATGATTTCCAAGTTTGTTTGTGTATATCCTTTCTTTGTAGTCTGGTACTGCTAATCTGCAATCCTTTGGCTTCTGCCAGGTTGATGACTCTCCATACATTATCATTTGATGTTGTATGTATGCTTTCCATACAGGCCACTTTTTTATTAGTTTGCTCTCTACCTTTTTTTGCATTGAAGTCTCCCAGCACAATCAGGATGTCCTGTTTGGGGGTTTCTTCTATGACATCTTCCAGATCATTATAAAAGTGTTCTTTAATATCATCTTCTTTCTCTTCAGTAGGTGCTTGTTCATTAATCATCGTTATATTTTTCCATTTAACTTTTATTCGTAATTTACTAATCCTGTCATTAACAACTTTAAAGTTTAAAACGTTCCCCCATAACTCTTTTTTGATGACAAATCCTGTTTCTAATTCATGTTTATTTTGGGTGTTTCCTCCATATACTATAATCATTACATTTTGCTCTAAAGTACCCTCTCCAGGCCACCTTATTTCTTGAATTGCTGTTATATCCATTTGATATTCAACCAGCTCCCGGGTAGTTCTTCGGCCGCTCCATGTTCCAAATCTCAAAAGTCCTTTAACGTTCCAATGTCGTTGTCCAGATAAGTCAGTCCGAAATCGATGCTCATGTATCTGTTTCGTAACAAAAATGGTTTTTACAAATGTGGGGATGTTAACCCCACGCTTCAACCCCCAACCTGGAGGACCAGGGTGTTTCTCTTTGTCTGTTCTCTACCCTTTGACCTGTCCGGCTTGGGAGGCCCTGCTGGTAGCTACGCTACCGCCGGCATAGCTCTCAGGGTCATTGAGAAACTCAAGCTCCCCCACCACGACAAGGTGGAAACACAAAAAACGCTAATATAAATTTAGATATACTAGTTTTAAGTGTAGTATGGTTTCCAACTTACCCAACAATCATCATGAATATACAACACCACCACAACAACAGCCAAACTAACCAACACGTCTTGTTCCGTCAGTTCATCTCTGGTGACTTCGCCTCAACCCACGACATCTGCCGGTATCTGCTGAGCTCACCTTGTTAACATATATTATATTAATAGGAAGTACTCTTGCCACTTCCAATGGTAAAGCTATATTTCTGCGCGAAAATGACATCACCCTGATTGGGGGTAGAGAGAGTGAGGTTCCAGGAATTGGAGGTAGAGGGCGTGTAATGTTGACGTTCAGGATTTGTAGAAACATAAAGGGTTAGTTAGTTAGTCTTTCCTCTTGAGCCTAAGGCGGCGCATAGGGCAGAAGTCCTGTCTCTCCATGCCTGGCGGTTCGCTGCTATCTGTTGTAGATCTTGGATATTTACTTGGCCATTGAATGAGCCTTCTCTAATGATGGTTCTACGCAGGGTCTCTCTTGGTCTTCCCCGTTTTCTTTTCCCTACCGGTGACCATATGAGGGCTTGGTAGGGGAGTCTTGTCTTGTCCATTCTGAGTACATGGCCGATGTAGTTCCAACGGCGTCTTCTTATGAAATTGGATACTGTATCTTGCTTAGTCTCTTGTCTTATTTGCGAATTGGTTCTGAAGTCTGTCCAGTGGATGTTTAGAAGTCTTCTAAGACATCTGTTCTCAAAATTGTCTAATTTTTTATCTAAAGCTACCGTTGATTTCCAACTTTCACATCCATACGTTAACACTGGAATCACACAAGAGTTGAAGATTTTAAGTTTTGTGTGTTTGCTGAGTGTCTTTGACTTCCAGATGTTTGACAGTTTATTGAAGGCACTAGATGCCAGTGCGATTCTAGATGATATTTCTGGTGTTGAGTCCCCTGTGGATGTCATTTTGCTTCCTAGGTATGTGAAGCTGTTGACTTTTTCAAGAACGTAGCTGTTCAATTTGGTCTCAGTCTGAACTGTTGGTAAGATCAATAGTCTTTGTTTTTGTGGTGTTAATTTGGAGACCAATTTGCCCTGACACATTTTGGAGGTGGTTTATTTTCTCTTGGGCATCCGGATGTGTTGAACTCAAAAGCACTATGTCGTCGGCAAAGTCCAGGTCTTCTAGAATTTTGTCAACCCAATGGATACCCATATTTGTGTTGCTTGTGCATTTGCGCATGACCCAATCGATAGCTATTCCAAAAAGCATCGGTGATAAGACACAACCCTGTTTCACTCCTGTTTCGACTGAGAACCAGTCAGAGTTGCCTGTTTCTGTTCTTACGCAGCAACGTGTCTCTTTGTAGAAAGATTTTATGACGTTGGTATATTTGGTAGGAAAACCATAGATGTTAAGTAGATTCCAAAGTGAAGGACGGTGGATGCTGTCGAAGGCTTTTTGAAAGTCGACAAAGTTTGTGATTAATTTCGACTGGAATTCTACGGAGTCTTCAATGATTATTCTGAGGGTGAAAATGTGGTCTATGCATGACCGTTTTGGTCTGAAGCCTGCTTGTTCTTCTCTGAGCCTTTCATCTATCGCCTTTTTCAATCTCTCAAGTAACATGCTACAAAAAAGTTTTCCTGGTACTGACAATAGAGTGATACCACGCCAATTATTGCAATCAGACATATCGCCCTTTTTAGGCAGCTTGAAAATTACACCATCTTTCCACTGTTGTGGTGGGGATTCGCTTTGCCAGATTTCATTGATCAGCTGTAACAAACGTTGTAAGGTGTTCTCATCTGCTGCTTTGAGCATTTCTCCTGAGATTTCATCTTCACCAACAGCTTTTTGTTATAAAATAAAAGGGAATAATTTTCTCGGTTGTCTCTCCTGTCCATGGTGATAAAACTCCAGATGTTCAATATCACAGTTATTGTATATGTTGTTAACAACTCCTGTCATTGATCATTTGCTACAATGTGAATGGGGGAGGTGGACGATGTTAAAGTTAAAAATCGCAGGTTCTGTTGAAGTATTTGCCTCTTTGTATCTTTGCCGTGTTTCGGGATTTTATCAGGGGCTGAACAAGAAATATATCTAATGATCTAAAGTATCTAATTATAGCACACGGCACCATGATCTGTTGGGAGTTGGGTTAGTATATTCGGCTTTCTCGAATAATGGCGAAAAACAGGAGGCTCATTGTGCAAGTTAAAAATCGCGATGAGTGGGTAGCAACACCCCGATGCCGTGGCAACATTTCATAGATACCAATTATGATTTAACTATCACGATATCATTGACAAGTCAATATTCATGATATTATTGAAAAGTCAACATTTGGGATATCGTTCAGTGAACAACATGTATGATATCGTTGAGTACACTAAACAAAATCAATACTAGTTATTCATCCCTAGAAGCTACTGAACATATCTTGCTTATCCCCTATTGTGTGTATCAATCGACATGCGATGAAGTATATGATACACATCGATCCGGACGTTTTTATTTCTCAGAACATGTACTGACATCTATGTTATATGTGGTCTAGGCGTGGGAGATACTGCGTTTAAGCCAGACATCCTCTCCTCGATGGGGATTCTAACATACTGATGGCTTGAATGTTACACTGACTATAGCATAAGCGCTGTCTGACCAGAGCCATATGGCATCTCTCAACGTTCGCTACAAAAGGGATTACATATTCCTCCTTGCAGTCAGGTCTACAAAATGTACGGCTCCTACAACTTCACATGATCACATTCGGTGCTGTACTGGACTTTTAACAAAAAATCAATATCGTTAACATAATGTTTTGATCATTGTTTGCTAATATACATATTCATGATATTTTCAGCATTTCACGCTATTATCATTAAGATAAGCAATGATACGATAATTTTACACTAGTATAATAAATACATAGTGTTTGCTATAGTTCATCGCGAATATAAATTTTTTTTTAAACGTAAACAATTATGCTATCTGTTTTCGTACTTGTAATCAATCAATCAATCAATCAATCAATCAATCAATCAATCAATCAGGTGCCGTCTCCATAATGAAGGTTGTCGCAATGGATATCCAACACTGTCTGTCTCTCGCCCTGATTGTATATTACGTAAGGCTGATGTTCGTCACTCTCTTGAAGTTATCTTCTCACTTGTATCGTTGTCTACCCTTGATCGTTTGCCCTCAACCATGTCCTCCAGTATGGTTTTTGTAAGAGAATAATGTCTTTAAACGCGGCCGAACGTTTTCACTTGCCTCCACTTTTTTTCTTTCATCAACTCTCTCTTCATTCCCAGTTTTTCTAGAACCCCTGCATTTGATTGTTTTTGATTCAATGGAATACGACATATTCGTGTGCATATCCTCATCTCCATGGCCTCTATGTGAATTTACAGTTGCTTGCACGTGTAATGCACACGATCTATGTTGTCATAATGCGTTACCATTTCACGATTAAAAGGGATTAAAACGACTTAAAAGGCGACAGTTATCGACTGCATTGTGCCGATGTACATCCCGTACGGTCCGGCCTCTTTCTGCAGAGCAGTCTGCCAAAAAAACGTCGCGCAAAGCACGAATTCCATAGCTCCAACGACGACCCACTGCAGTCTCCGATAAAACTGCACCTGTGAACCGAACGACGTTGCTGGAATCGAACCGACAACCTTCGGGGCGCGAGGTAGACGAAGTAGCCACTTCTTCACGGAGACTGCACTAATATAAATACAACAGATGAAGTAGCCTCCCTCTTAAGACATATATACGCTTGTGTTACTTGACCATCCGTATGTGCATGAACCAGTCGGCAAACAACGAATGTTGTATAGACATGTCAAAATTCAACGAATGTTGTATAGACAAGTCGGCATTCAATGAATGTTGTATAGACATGTCGGCATTCAAGGAATGTTATATAGACCAGTGGGCATTCGACGAAGTTTGTAGAGACCTATCAGCATTCAGCGAATGTTGTTTAGACCAGTCGGCATACAACGAATGCTGTATAGACCAATCGGCATACAACGCATGTTGTATAGACCAGTCGACATTCAGCGAATGCTGTATATACCATGAGAATGTATCGAATGATGTATAGAGCAGTGGGCATACAACGAATGTTGTATAAACCAGTCGACATACAACGACCGTTGTGGTTTTTATCACTCCGCCCGTCTTGACTTCCCAAGATATTTGCTGGGATCCATTTTAGACTGGATGGACCTCGAAAACCGGCTCAAGTTTTTAAAATGTCTTGCCGCAATACGGGTCAAAGGGATCGTCCACCAGCGCAAACAGACGAACGTATAGCCACTACGCAATGGCGACATATTATACTTAAGTAATCAACACGCATTCTCTCAAAGTATTCTCAAAAGAGGGAATGCGCCTCTTGGTGGTAGTTTTGCCTATGGACAAGGAGGAGGTGGTCGTGCGCTTGTGGGACCAGATGGAGAAGGCGTAGGAACAGATCCAGAACCAAATTGTGGAAAGAATGAGATTGCGGGGAATCGACAGGGGTTCTAGAAGAATCTCACAACTGAGAGGGAAGACCAGGAGAATTTTTAATCAGATAGCAGTGAGAAAGATTAGTAGTATGACTCTTCGCTGGCTGTTGAACGAGGGGACGGAGCGCGTATGGGAATATCCTGAGTGCAGTGATGTCGGTTATTAACTCAACTTTACTCAACTCTCTTAAAGTACTATATTATTTGTTGAATGTAGTGTTGAAACACTATGCATTTCTGTGTATTAAGGCCACATAGTTACGACATTGAGAAACTGTCCCAAGTGCAGGAAGAAGATCTCCGCACTGATGACGACTGTTATGCTGCGTTTGAGTTTGAGGACAATCGTGTGTTGACTTACACGTACCCGGAATGCAAATACCTCGTAGACGGGGTAAGTGTCCTTTAGTGTCGCAATGTCATAATGCATATACTGGACTTATCATTATTATTATTATTCATTATCATTATCTGTATTACTATTATTATTAATCGCGTCATCTCATCATGTTCCTCTTGTACCTTGCGGTGTCGATGTAAAGTATACTGCAAAAAAGAAAAAAAAACTCGCAACATTGTTTGTGTTAATTTTATAAAAGATATTCGCTGATTGGACAACAGTCAACCTATCGACTGTGTCCATCTGGTCATTAAATTCTCGTGGTTACCTGAATTGTACTCACCTCGTGATTCGTGAGGTCATGAATGAGGTCAAGGTCAAAACATCATTTTTGACAATAACACTTGACAGGTTGATGATAATCGCGTGAAACGTACTTAACACAAAACTCTGTAACAATATTATTGAATTCCTATAAACGATTGACGCGCCCCGAATAAATTCAGTTGAAAATGCAATGCGCAAGTATGGCTCATCTCACCACAGAACAACAACTCATCATCATGGGAAGTTTACAGGCTGGACAATCACAAAGTGTAGTTGTTGTTTTTTTTTCCCGCATATCCTTTACAGGACATCACTGTCAACATCAGCATCTTTCAGCTGATTGTTGATTTCTTGGCAAGATTACGCTCAGTAGTTTGCCATCGTTTTCTGAGCGAACGGCTCACATGCCCTGTAAGTTACCAACGCGACGAGAACCGCTACCGATTCTTGCGCAGGACAAAGTGTAGTAGCCAGAGAATATAATGTGGTTAGAAGCACCATTAGTCGACTTTGAAGGCGATTTTAAGAAACTAGCTCAGTGGCAGACCGGTCGCGCAGTGGAAGACCCAGAAACATAACTGCTACCCGAGACAGCTTCATACAGTTGCGTCACCTTAGCAATCGATGTGCATCTGCGTCCTCCACATTCCAGCCAATGCCAGGAGCTCGTCGAATGCCCAACGATACGTCGCAGAAATTTATCTTCATGTCCTTCCACTTCTGGCTGCACGAGGGACGATGTTTTTTTCCACAGGATAACGCTCGACCTCATGTGGCACAACTCACCACGCAGTTCCTCGCTGACAGCAATGCCCAGACCATACCGTAGCCAGCCTTATCATCAGAAAATAATGTTGTCTTTCTTTTTTTGAACAATATATGAATAGCGAGAGAGTACCCGCTTATGGGCTTCATGTATCTATATTCAAATGGACTCTGCTATTCCCTCCGTCCATCGTTTACATGGTCGGCCTCTTCCTCTGCTTCCATTTGGCCTGTAAATAATTGCTTCTTGTGGTATTCTGTCAGATGGTAACATACTTGCTTGGCCAAACCATTTTATTTGCTGACTTCTAATAAAATAAAGCGCTGCTATACCCCACATTTAGTCATGATTTCTTCATGTCTGATCCTATCTCTTCTTGATACATTGAGTGTACTTCTCAGGAATATCATTTCAGTTGTTGTGATTTTTCTTTTCTCTTTTTCTGTTATTGTCCAGGTTTGGCATTAATAGCATAGAGTTGGTAGAACGATTGTGTTGTAAAGTGCTTTCCTATCATCATCATCATCATCATCATCATCATCATCATCATCATCATCATCATCATCATCATCATCAACATCATCATCATCATCATCATCAGCTTCCACTTCTGCCGTCAAGCGTCGTGGGAAGGAATAATTTGCATTCCAGCGCCCGATGGGCGGCACTGGATAGTGTCATTCCGTGTGATTGCACATGTCTTTGATGTCGTCAATCCATTTTCTTCTTAGACGTCCTCTTGGCCTCGTCGCAGATGATCTTTGATGTAAGGCCAGTGATGGTAGTTGATGGTGTTGCATTCTACGCCAAACCACTTGATCTTCTGTCTTTTAATAAATGTGGCACACGATGTTGATCCCACTGTATAACATCATTTATTACTCGGTCTCGGATTGTTAAGTTGCCAGCTCTACTCACGCATGACATCTCGCAGGTGTTGATTTTGCGAAAGTGTGATTTGGATAAAGTCTTAGTTTGAGATTGGTAACATAGGGGTGGTGCTTTCCTATAGTCTTAAAAAAAAACAAACGCAACATTATTATTCACCACTAAACTAAACCCATCTCTAGTCATTCCAAACGGAACATTGAGAATGCTGATTCGCCCACTGCAGTCCGTTCTGGCGATGCCGGTTCGTAAGAACAGGACTTCTGTAGGGTCTTCTAGCTTAAAGACCAGCGTCGTGCAGCCGGTTCCTGACCGTTTGATCTTAAATTCGACAATCTCCTGGCATTGACTGGACTGTGGAGGACGCAGATGCAAATCGATTCCTAAGGTGACGCAGCCGTATGAAGCGATCTTCGGCTGCAGTTGTGATTCTGGGTATCCCACTGCGCGGCCCAGTTTCTTGAAATCGCTTCCAAAGGCTACTAATGGTGCTTCTAACCACATTAAATTCGCTGGCTACAACAATTTGTGACTGTCCAGCCTGTAAACATCCAGTGATGATGAATAGTTGTTCTGTAGTTAGATGAGCCATAATTGCGCTTTGAATTTTCAACTGAATTTATTCGAGGAGCGTCAATATTTTATAGGCATTCAATAATATGGCCAGAGACTTTTGTGTTCAGTAAGTTTCATGGGATTATCATGAACCTGTCACGAGTTATTGACGTTGACCTCTTTCATGACCTCACGTGTCATGAGGTGTGTACAATTCATGTAACCACGAGAAGTTAATGACCACATGGACACAGTCCATAGGTTGGCTGATGTCCAATCAACGAATACCTTTTTATAAAAGTAACACCAAAATTGTTGCCTGTCTTTTTTTTTTTAAAGTATATAGTAACAATTGATACGTGTGTGTTCATTAGTATTGGGGCCATTTGTCCAGTGAGTTGGTTTACCCTGTTGCATTTATTTTCGATCTCGTCTTCTGATTCGCCATTTGATGATATTATACTTCCTAGGTACTTGAAAGTCTGAACTTGTTTCAGGGGATGTTGTTTAGGTGAATTGTTGTTTTTCTTCTTTAGTTATAGTAATTACCTCTGTTTTACTTGTGCTAGTTCGCATGTTATGTTCCCTACACATTTCGTTTAGACTATTCATGTGGTCTTGTAATTCATCTTCTGGTTTTGCTATTAGTGCTTGGTCGTCCGGAAACAGGAGTTATGTAATGGTGTAATTTACAGATGGTTCTTCTTCTATGTTCTCGTCATGCGGTGTTCTCGCGGTCTCTGTTTGGCTGGTTTCTTTTAACATGTTGTCTGTATAGGTTATGAACAAGAGAGGGAACAGAACACAACCTTGTCGTACTCCGGATCTTATGGTGAAGACATCTGAGTGTTCTCCATTTGCTCTCACTGTGCATTAACTGTTGTATATGCTTCTACATCGGTTTGTTAGATGTGTAATCACTCCATATTGTTTAAGGATTTCCCACAGCTTGTTTATATCTACTCTATAAAATGCCTTTTCGTGGTCGATAAAATTATTATTATTATTATTATTATTATTATTATTATTATTATTACTATTCAATCAGATGCAGTCTCCATAGTGAAGGTTGACTGCATTGGAACTGCAACACTATCTGCCTCTTCCTTTGAATGTACAGTTTGTCAGATTGCTGTTTGTCTATCTCTTGATGTTATCTTCCCACTTGTATCGTTGTCTACCTCTTACTCGCTTTATCCAATCTTATCTTCCAGTATGGTTTTTAACAAAGTGTATTCATTGGCACCTTGCCGTCTTGACAGACGGTAGTTTGTGCTTAAAAAAGGCATAATAACTATTACCAATGGCGGTAGCGAATGTGACTGATAAGGCCAATTCGCGCTGTAAATGTTCGTCCATAGTGGGTGTGTGACTTATCTGCAATAATTTTCCCCTTTGTCTTTATTACATTTCTGATGTTTGCCGTCCATGCAATACGTTCAGCGGCGACTTGCTCCCAGTGTGCATTATCGATGCCTATATCAATCATGTACCGCTTACACACATCTTTGCATCGTAGTAGAGGCCGACCCTGAGATCTCTGAACCA
The DNA here is from genome assembly GCA_014155875.1 of Cepaea nemoralis. Taxonomy (NCBI): domain Eukaryota; kingdom Metazoa; phylum Mollusca; class Gastropoda; order Stylommatophora; family Helicidae; genus Cepaea; species Cepaea nemoralis. The sequence goes on along the minus strand of JACEFZ010025619.1, from coordinate 140,900 downwards.
TCTGTAATTCACCAAAAAAGATGTCATTTGGTATTCTACCATCATCCATCCTCCTAATATGTCCTATCCATCTAAGTCTACGAAGACAGAGCATGGAATAAACCGTCACACAACCTGATCTTTCCAATACTTCAGTATTTGTGATTTTGTCTTGCCACTTAATACCAACAATTCTTCGCAACCACCGCATAGAAAAGCTGTTTAAACATTTCTCTTGGCGTGAGTAAGTTGTCCAGGCTTCACTGCCATAAAGAAGAGTACTAAGAACACAGGCTTGATAGACAAGAACTTTTGTTTTGGCAGTAAGCTTCCTGTTCTCCCACTCTTTTTCTTAACCTGTTCATTATTGTTGCTGCCTTACCAATCATGATGTTAATTTCCTGATCTAGGGATAATTTGCTATTTACCACTGATCCTAGATATGTAACATGGTCTACCATCGTCGTCAATAAAGATAGAAGGTACCATATGTGCACGTTGTGACATAATCTGTGTCTTCTTTTTGCTAATCTTTAATCCAATTTCAGAACAAGCATTGGAAAATGCAGATAGTAGACATTGTAATTCTTCCTAGGAGTGGGTCGTAAGTGCAGCATCATACTGCAATAAGCAACTCTCTGATCAGTACCCTCTTTATTTTGGTCTTGGCCTTCAATCTCTGAGCATTGTAGAGGCCGCAAACTGAGCGTGAGTGAATTTATATACCACCATCCTGATCACGAAAGGCATATTTAAGTAGAATTGAAAAGTATATTCCAAAGAGTGTGGGAGCTAGTACACAACCTTGCTTAACTCCACTCTTGATTTCAAACTCTTCAGAAGATGCACCATCAAACTTAATTATACCCTTCATGCCTGTGTGGAATGATTCCACAATGGACAGAAATGTTGGTGGGCAGCCAATCTTCTTTAGTGCTTTGAATAGACCCTCACGACTGACCAAATCAGTTGTTGATTCTCTTCATGGTATTTTTCTTGCATGTGTCACAGTGAGAATATCACATCAATGGTAGACCGGTTCTGTCGAAAGCCACACTGTGATTCGGGGTAGACTTTATCTCCTAGGAATTGAAGTCTGCGCAGAACAATTCTGGCAAATACTGTTCCAACAATACACAAAAGTGAGATACCCCTATAGTTGTTGCAGTCGCTCCGATCACCCTTGTTCTTGTACAGTGTTATGATGCTTGAATTTTGAAATCCTGTGGGACTTGTCCTTCTCGCCAGCATAGCTCTATTAGCTGGTGGATCTGTAGAGTGAGTGTGTCTTGCCCACTCCTGATAACCTCTATTGGAATCCCATCCTTACCTGGAGACATGCCAGATGCAAGTTCATTTATAACACACTTAACTTCTGTTATGGTAGGAAGTGTGTCCAGGTGGTCAAGAGTTGGCAGGGCCTCTATGGCGTTGAGGGCATAATGCGCTAGTTTGGTATCACTTGAGTAAATCTCCAAATAGTGCTCTACCCATCTATCCATCTGCTGTTTCTTATCAGTGATGATTTCTCCAGTCAACGTTTTCAATGATGCACTTCTTTTGATCACTGGACCACAGACTTTCTTTATTCCATCATACATGCTTCTGATGTTTCCCTTATCACTTGCGGTTTGAATGGACTCACATAACTTGATCCAATAATCATTTGCACACTGACTGGCAGCCTATTGCACATCCTTCCTAGTTACGCGTAGGTCATTCCTTGTTTCTTGAGAGAGCAATCTTCTTCTTGTCAATCAAGTTCTGCAGAGTCTGGCTGTTTGCCGCAAACCAGTCCTGCCTCTTATGATCCACAGTGCCGTAAACCCCTACGGCAGTTTTATAAAGAGTCGCCTTAAGTTTACCCCACTTTTCACTTACTGTAACATTTTCTGGTGTATCAATGAAAGTGTCTTCAAGTTGCTGTTGAAACTGAAAGCACTTGTCAGGATCGTGAGTGTTAATAATATTAAACTTGGGGCTAGATTTGAGTTTAGCTGTTTAGATTCTCTTTGGTCTCAGTCTAACCATTGCAACAACCAAGAATAATCCGTATCACAGTCAGCACTGTGGTAACTTCGTGTCAATGATGTATGGTTCAGATGTTGTCTCCGTGTGATGATGAGGTCCAGCTGGTGCCAATGGTCGCATCTTGGACTTTTCCATGTGACCTTACGCAGCTCGTTTGTTTTAAAGGAGGGGTTTGTAATACATAGGCCATTTCTATTGCAATACTCCAGCAGCCTTTGCTCATTTTCATTCATGCGACCGATGTTGTATTTTTCCAAGCCACACTGGCCATGAACTTGAGTCCTTGCCCTACACGCACATTGAAATATCAAGCATAATGTAGTCAGGATTTTAGGAACTGCCTTGATCACGAAGTCTAACTCCTCATAGAACGAATCCTTCACATCGTCAGAGGAATCGAGTGTCGGCGCATATGCAGTAATAATGGTGGAAAAACCACAAACGATTGCCAAGCGCAGGGATAATAGTCTTTCATTATCTCCTGCTGTAATTTCAATCATTCCCAGTAGCGAATTCGTCACTGCAAAGCCCACACCGTGGTGCCTTTATTCTGCCTTCCAAAAAAGGTGTAATTGTTTTCCCTGAGGGACCCTTACTCAGCGAGGCGAGTCTCCTGCAGGTCAGCAACATAAATATTATGACGATTGAGGTCGGCATCAATCACGGCCGCTTTTCTCACATCGTCACATCGGACACGTGGTTCTCACATTCCAGGTTGCAAGCCGTAGCTTGAGGTGTTTTCTATTTTTCTTTGTATTAGTACCTGGTGCACTGGTTTTACATCCTGCGATTCAGATTGTGTCCTTGCCCCAAGCACCCATTGAAACAGGCAGGCTGTGGCGGATCAGCACCCAATTGGCCGGGGGCTGCCCAGCTTGAGGGAGGCGGCAGCTGATCAGTGACACCTGTAGGTGTCTCCCACCGTCAGAGGCAACGAGTAGCGCCCCATGTCTAAGCCAATTGACAGGGACTTATAACCCGTAACAGTTGTCTCTCGCTTTGATTCCGGGACCGATTAATACCAGGGAATTAGTTATTGCCTCTCCATAGCACAAAGCCTGGGCTAAAATATAGAGATCATGTGTTGACCTTGCAGCATAATCCCTCTTTCGGCCTGCCTAGTTCACTCCAGAGGAAAGATAACACCCCTACATCTGGAACAAAATAAGGTGCAGAAGCTACCGGATCAGAAAAGCAATGCTCTAACTGTCAGCTTGTCGAAGCTTCGATCCTAGACCAGCTGCCAACCAAGGCTTAGGGAATTGACATTTTGTCTTTAGGTTGCATTTCCTCGCACCAGGGTAAGGCTTGTACCCTCCAAGTTGCGCTCTTCGGGCCGAAGCCGTTGGCACAATGTGGGGTGTCGGGTTTGGTAAGCGCTGCCCAACGT